>JAGFNQ010003591.1:0-138782 GCA_024364735.1 Boesenbergia rotunda | reverse complement strand
ATTTTATATGCTAACTTCTCCTAGACTCTCGATGGGATTTAATATGAATCTCATGCCATGCATGTATTGGTTGTGTTGGCGTTACAAGCAGTTGCGGAAGAGGAAGATGCACCTCTTCCTCTTCATCTTCCAACGTTTAATAGCGTTTAATATCTCCATTGATGGAGGTAGAGGAAGAGACTTCTTCTCCTTATAAAAGCTGCACCCAAATGCAATCCAAAGGCAGACGAAGAAGGAGGAGCATTACTCGAGAGAGGGTTTTGGTTTGTGGCTAATTGGGATCGGTCCTCGATGACGTTCTCGTGACAGTAAGCAAGCAGAAGAGGAAAGCAGAGCAAGAAGGAAATCTCCGATTACTGTAAGTCAGTTATTTTTATTTCGCAATCGATCTGGTATTCGATTTACTGGTAATCTACTCATGCTCAAGATCTAATAGTGGTATCAGAGCATTTAGATTATAAAAGCATGAAAAAGATCATCGATTCTTCTCTTCTGTTCATTACACTGGTGATGGTGAAAAGAAAAGTTTCGTGTCGGCGTGGAGAAGAAAAAGATCAGGCAGACCTGATCGATCACAGAGACCGATCTGGCTGTGGCCTGATCGGTCCAGTATACTGATGGACCGATCAGGGTCCGGCAGGGGGAGTGGTTTTTAATAATATTTTTTTTTATTAAAACCAGCAGAAGGTTGAAAGGAGGTTCGAACTGCCGACCTCGCGTTGAAAGGGAAGAGTCTCAACCAGAAGTTGTGATCGATAATTAGTTTAGTTTCGGTTCAATTAATTTAAATTCGAGTCGAATTTAGTTTAATGAGATTAAGTTGGTCCAATCGGTTTGCTTCAAACCATTAGTTGGTTTAACCAAACCAGTTTGATCAAATAATCTGAACTAAACTAACTGATTTGATCACTATGTTGAAACCCAACTTAAATAGACTTAAGTGAAGCAACAACAATAAGACATACAAATCGATCAGTCGAGTAGCATAATTAATTGTAGCTACAAAAGTAAAGGAAACTTATTTTTTGTGTGCTTCTTTCTATGCATATATTTGTGAATTGAAAAAAAGAAAACTAGTTTTGTTACTGGTTTTTGTCAGTTTTGTACTGACTATGTCGTTTTTCAATTCCAGATGTCGCATGAGATCTGCACCACGATTCGTTGCTATGAGCGATGTCGTGAGCTAATGGAGCAGATAGAAGAAGTTGACGAAAAAGGTGAAAATAGGGTGATATTTGATAAAATTAAGGTTTAATGGATAAATACCATATAATTCAGTGCTAAAAATGTATCATGGCCAAGTATTAGAAGAAATATCAAGGAAAGTCCACAATTAGGACTTTTGGGATGAGCTTAAATGATACATTTTAGAGAAAGTTGAGTTTCGTGTCAATCTTGGGATCCGAAGTACATTTGTTTGGAAACGTATTTTTCCCAAATAGACATTGGCCCTACAAATCTCCCCACGAAATTTCATAATTTTTAGAGATTTGTGGAATTATTTAGGGATTACTGAAATTGGGCTGGAAAACTTAAAATTCAGGTACTGACTATGTCGTTTTTCAATTCCAGATGTCGCATGAGATCTGCACCACGATTCGTTGCTATGAGCGATGTCGTGAGCTAATGGAGCAGATAGAAGAAGTTGACGAAAAAGGTGAAAATAGGGTGATATTTGATAAAATTAAGGTTTAATGGACAAATATCATATAATTCAGTGCTAAAAATGTATCATGGCCAAGTATTGGAAGAAATATCAAGGAAAGGTCACAATTATGACTTTTGGGATGAGTTTAAATGATACATTTTAGAGAAAGTTGAGTTTCGCGCCAATCTTGGGATCCGAAGTACCTTTGTTTGGAAACATATTTTTCCCAAGTAGACTTGGCCCTACAAATCTCCCCACGAAATTTCATAATTTTTGGAGATTGGTCGAATTATTTAGGGATTACTGAAATTAGGCTGGAAAACCTGAAATTCAGGTATCAGTCGACTGCCCCAGGGGCAGTCGACTGGTAAGAGCCCAGAAACATTCTGTGAGGTTTGAGAGTCGACTGCCACAGGGGCAGTCGACTGGTCTGTAGACTGAAATAGGAAAATGACTATTGGATGATAGAATATGATGTCTAAATTAAAATCCTTGATTATACTGATTGAGTTAAGGTTTGACTCATGGTTTAATGGATTGTATGAAATGAAACTATATGGGTATCATGGAATTCAAGGGGAACTAATGAGTGCTTAAGATTCAATGAATGATATTGAATGATGAGGTCTTAATAAATGAAAGGATATGAAAAAGGGAGTATTGAGGACGATTCCTTGTGCAAATTGATTAGCATTGGCAAACACAAGGAATCATGAATTGAGTTCAAAATTGATACAAAATGCCAAACTTTTGAGAAAATTAGCGGATGTACCAAAAGTCAAGCACATTTGTGGTTTTCATGAAATCATATTTTTCTAGGATAGGGTATATTCTAGCAAATGTGCTTGAAACCCTTAGGATTGTTTAAGGTTTTGTAGAGTTCTTTTGGCACTAGGGGAAAGGTTACTTGGGAGCAAGCCTTAATGGTGTCCAAAGGGGAAAGAACTCGGGTGTTGGGTTGGGTATAACTCACCATGGTGTTAGGGTGTTAAGTTGGGTAGAACTTCACCTTGGTGCAATGAAAATTGAGAGAAGACATGGGTTAAGGGGGAGGTTGCCTCCTTGTTTGCCTTAATTTTCATTGAAAATTTTTGGATATGAAGCAACCTCCTTCCGGTGGAGAAACCTCTCCACAGCGTGTTTCAAACAATGATATATAATGAGCACAATGAAACAACAACAAGAAGGATCTTACTCAAACACTTAGCGAGGACAAAACACAACAAGCTTCCCTGAGCTCCACCCAGTGGCGATCTCACGCAGACCCCTGTCTGCTTCGTGTCTTCCCACTGTCGGACTCCAAGCTTCTTGTTTTCTCCTTCAAGCGCTCAAGTATGATGATTGCTCCTCAACATCTTGCTTAGAATGGTTGAAGAACTCAAGAACAGCAAGCTTGTAACACACAGGAACTCAAGAGCATGAAAAGCTTGAAGAACTGATCAACTCGTTACTCTCGCGTTCCTTTTTGTTTCTCCGCCAAGCGACAAGTGACAACATCTCTGTAGCTCCCAGCTACTCATCTGCCAACGCCAGCCTCTACTGAGCTATCTCTGGACTCACTGAGCTCCCCTCAGTCAAGCTCCAGTCTCAATTCCAGTCTGCAGCTCGCCGTTGCAACCTGAGATGAGAAAGAGACAAACCTGCTCCAAGGAAAGCACTCTTTGACTTCTCCTTGAGTGTTTGAATCCTTCCCTGTCACCTGAAACTCAATAGAGCATTAGAGCAGTAAATCAAGCAGCATATCAAATCTCAGGAACATACATCAGCAAATCGGATACGCTCAGACGCTCTGACCACGTCTGACAGTGAAATTTGAATTAAAGTGATCGGTCACCGGACCGATCCAGGGTGTGTGGATCGGTCACCAGACCGATCCACTGCTTCACTGGGATTCCCAGCTCTTGCAGCTATACACGCCTGATCGGTCACCAGACCGATCAGGGTGAAGCCTGATCGGTCACCAGACCGATCAGGGTGAAGCCTGATCGGTCACCAGACCGATCAGAATGGATCCTGATCGGTCACCCAGATCGATCAGGCAAGATGAACAGTTACTTTTTAATCAAATCCAAGATCCCTGATCGGTCCTCGGACCGATCCAAGACTTTGATCAGCAAGAGAACTCACTCACCGTTTGCTCCCTGATCGGTCACCAGACCGATCAGGAGCAAGACAGCAAGGAAGCAGCCTGCTCCCTGATCGGTCACCAGTCCGATCAGGAGCCACACAGTAGATTCCCAATCTCATTGTGCGCTCCCTGATCGGTCACCAGTCCGATCAGACATAGCTGGATCGGTCACCAGACTGATCCACTAAGGAGCAGCGTGCCAATGTCCCTGATCGGTCATCAGACCGATCCAGTGACTCAACCCTAGCCCTCCAAGCTAGGAATTCATCCACCTTAGCCCTCCAAGCTAAGGATTTTTCCATCTAACTCTCCAAGTTGGGAATTTGCACCTAACCCTCCAAGTTAGGACTTTTCACATAGCCCTCCAAGCTAGGACTTTTCACCTAGCCCTCCAAGCTAGGACTTTTCACCCAACTCTTCCGAGTTAGAACATCATCCAACCTAGCCCTCCAAGCTAGGCACCTGACCCTCCAAGCCAGGACTTTTTCACCTAATTCTCCAGGATGGGAATTTGCACCTAACCCTCCAGGTTAGGACTTTTCACCTAGCCCTCCAAGCTAGGACTTTTCACCCAACCCTTCCGAATTAGGACTTTTCCAACACCTAACCTCCCAGGTTAGGATTTTCCAACACCTAGCCCTCCAAGCTAGGATTTTTCACACCTAACCTCCCAGGTTAGGATTTTCCATATCATGCCTAACCCTCGATCAGGACTTAATCATAATCACCATAATCATCACACCTAACCTCCCAGGTTAGGATTTTCCATATCATGCCTAATCCTCGATCAGGACTTAATCATCATAGTCATCCTCCTAAACTAAAATCGTTGTCAACACCAAAACAACAATCAGGGCCAGACTGCATCAACAATCTCCCCCTTTTTGTTGTTTGACAACCCGATTTTAAGTTTAGGGATTCTCAATCAATATTCCAACTTTAGAATCATAGGGGAATCCAGATCCTCCCCCTACAACATGATCATGCTAAACTTAACCAATCCACACTCTCCCCCTTTGTCGAACACCGAAAAGGAGCTAGAGGGGCTGTTAAGTTTAAACAACCTCCCCCTCAACCCTAGGGGTATCAACAAAAGTGTGATAGTTTGTGGATTAATCATACGAACACATGTGAAAAATTATAGCAAGACATAGCAATCACATGCATCATATGAGTATGAAATATAGACTCCCAAAGCATGCCATAATATTCAAAGTATCAAATAGACATGACAATGTAAGCATGAATATGACAATCGAACAATCATGCAGATAACAGGTTCATAATCATCAAGGCATCAACAATAGTAGAATAAGCATGGCAGATAAGTCAAAGCATGAAAACATCTAAGCAAGTAGCAAAATATGTGTGACTCAAGGTCACAACAACAAAGTCAGAGGACATACAGCCCGAAAGTATCATAGTCAAATACGCAACTCATGATAAAACAATAGATATCCGAGCTCAAGTGTCAGTAGGTGGGTCGTCATCGCGCATGAGGTCGTCCATCGTAGCATCAGCAGGAGCCAAGGACCCTGGTGTAGTACTCACAGAAGGTGCACCTCCAGGAAATGTGTGGCTGCGCCACTCATCATACCATGTCTGCTGGAGAGTGCGGGTCCCTGAGACGTCGATCTCGATCCGGGTCAGTCTGTGCTCAATAGAGCTGAATCGTGATCGGGTCTCCTCGTGGTAAGCCTCGCGCAACTGAAGATCCTGCTGGAGGGTCTGATCTAGCTCCGCGATCTGCCAGCGTAGATCAGGCTCAGGCTCGTCGTAGTCATCATCATCAGCAGTAGCGGCTGGCACCTGACCCTGTGGACCTCCCCGTGGTAACTCCCCAAGAACCCTACCATCTTTCCAGATCAACATCCGATCGGGCCCCCGAACAATGATGCCAGACTTGGCGAAAGCACGCCGGCCAAGTCTGCAATCCTGTCGTACCATAGGCACCGTCCGACCCTTGGTAACATCAACACCTACTGACATGAGCCAGTCGGTGATGACGTGACCAAAAGGCATGTAGACAGTGCGGCGGCTGGACTCCTCTCGATAAGTCAAAATGGACTGGAAGATGCTCTCCATAATATCGAAATCCGAACGGCTGTGCATGCCGTAGAGCATCAAACAGTGATAGGGTCGGATCTCAGCTAAGGGTTTTGAGGTGATTGAAAGGATACAATTTGTGATGATCTTGAATAGTATATAGCTAGTGGGAGACAGACGCAGTGCCGCAAAGGTAGGAAAGTCAGGGCCAAGCTCATCAAGACCGTCTGGACGCGGATAACCAAAGAAATACTGATGGATGGAATCAGGGGTGACGTCTACAAAGGGTGCTAGCAGGGGATCAGGAAGGTCAGGATAGAGCGAATAAAGATTCGGTGATCGTCGACCACCCAAGTACTCAGCCAAAACCTTATATGAAAAGTCAAGGTTCATCTTCCCGACTCGAGTGGTGAACTCGAATCCCCCTTTAGAACTCGGTTGTAGGTTGTTATAAAATTCGGAGACGAGGTCGTAATTTATGGTTCTTTCCAAAGAAAGAAGAAACCCCAGATTGTAATAAGTAACAATCTCCATAACAGAAGGGCAGAACTCTGTTAAGAAAGGAATGTCAATGGATCTGCAGGGTAAAAGTTTGAATGTCCTAGCTTGAAAGGCCTGCTCACAGGCCGCATTTGGGAACCTGGAGCTAGAGGAAGGCTGTGGCCTTCTGGAAGAGGAGGAAGGAGCCTTCCCCCTCGGATTTCCCTCCACGCTCTCTTTTCCTTTAGATGATTTTCTAAGGAGGTCAATTAATATAGTAAGATGGACATAGATTGAATCATACAGGAGTTGATCATCAGATGAGACTCAATCAAAAGATAGATATAAAATGTTTTGATCAAGAAATGAGGAAGAGGGTCACGGCAAAAACAAAAACAAAACATGGTTAGCTTCACAAATATTCTAAGAGTTGTTGTGAAAGGAAAATTGAAATCAAATCTTACTTCGGCGCCATTGAAGTTTGTTTGAAGAGATTGCAAGACTCGCGACAGAGAAGAACACTTCGAGCACGCACGCGCGTGAAGGAGTTCGGAGAAAACGTCTGAAGCCTTCGCTCGCACGCGAGTGAAGAAGGAAGACACAAGAACTCTTTAGCTCGCTCACACAAGGTTGTTTCGGCGCTAGGGTTCGGGAAAACGAAAGTTTTGAGAGTTAATCGGTTGGTGGATCGGTCCACCAACCAAAATTTAATGCGGTTGATCGGATGACCATTCAATCTGATTGCGTCCTAACCGATCAGGATACAGCCTGATCGGACTGGAATGGTCCTGATCGGTCGGATGATCGATCAGACGCGCTCCTGATCGGTCGGGTGACCGATCAGGATTCAATCAGTAGGGTCCGGAGAGAAAACTCTGAGCTCCCTGATCGGTCTGTGGACCGATCCCCACAGGGTGCCAGATCGGTCGGGAGACCGATCCAAGCTAGCTCAGAACATTTAGTCAGATTTCGGGAGATCCGACACAGGAAGGAGTCAGATCGGTCTAGGGACCGATTAGTCCTATGCCTGATCGGTCCGGTGACCGATCAGGGTTCCTGATACGACCTGAAATGTTCAGTTTCAGAATTTCTGAAATTTCCAAATGATCTTTGATGGATTTTGTCTAACTTGGACAGGTCCTTATGACTAAAATTGATTCTTGAACAAGAATCTAAAGTCCTTATAGGTTCAACAAACACTTTGACCCATCTAAATGGAATCAAACTCAACCATCAATCAATCAAGCAAATTCAAACAAGTTTTTACTCCAACTTCAAGTTTCCAATCAAGTTGCCTTGATTGGAATGTCCAAGTATGATCATGGAGCCATATACACATATGTTATGCAATGGTTTTCCCCATACTTGGTCACCATCATGATCATTATCTCGTCAACTTAATTTCTCAAGTGATGCAATGACATTTTGAGAAATTGAGTTAAACCTAACATCTCACCCCATATCTAGCAAACAAAAACGTTTTGGTAACCCTTATAGTTTGTGTGAGATGTCCCCAAAGTTACCCAATTGTTCCCTAACCATTTGAAATAATCATGAAGGGTTTTGACCACAATTTGAACATCATGAAGCGCGACACATTCCCAATTCCCGTCTTAGGAAACTAAATTCACTCTCGGGAAGTGGTTTAGTGAAAATGTCAGCTAGGTTTGACTTTGACTCTACATGTGAGAGTATTATGTTTCCCTAGCTACATGATCTCTAATGAAGTGGTGTCTTACCTCAATATGTTTTTTCCTAGAATGATGAACCGGATTCTTGGTCAAGTTAATCGTGCTAATGTTATCACATAACACTTGCACACCCTTGTAACTCAATCCATAGTCCTCTAAGGTGTGGATCATCCACAACAATTGCGAGATACTCTCTCCCATGACGATATATTCTGCCTCGGTAGTGGAAAGAGCAACACAATGTTGCTTCCGACTCGACCAACTTACTAAGGATGATCCTAAGAATTGGCTGTTGGTGCCCCAGTTGGTTTTGATGTGATCAACCAAGTTAGGTTAGGTCCTGTTGGTTTTAATCCCTCTGCTAAGTGTGCAGGAGCTTAGGTACGGAGGAAGTCGAGTGTAAGACGTAGCAGACGAGAAGGATTGTGCGGAGAAGTGAGCCGACGGGCTCGGTACAATCCGAGGGACGCGGATGCTGCGGAAGAGTACACCGATGGAGCGAGAAGGACGTGCGCGATGTCCGAGGGACGAGAAGCCGGGAGGAAGGATGCTCGAGGGGAGAAAGGCCGGAGTCGGGTTCGGGTGAGCCTAACTCCGGTTGGCCGGAAATCACCCAGAAGACGAAGAATCAAAAAGACTAGTCCAAGCGCCCAAAAGAAAAGAGAAAATTATTTGGTGCCACGAAAGATTGAACCCGAGACCTCGACAACACACACTAACCCACTTACCATTTGGACTAAAGGGCAATGGCAGTAAAATGTTGCCGATATTACTACTTAGAGATTACAACAGCGACATGGAGATTCCAACAACCATCTCGAGGAAAGATAAAGTTTTAATTAAAACAATTAAAACTTAAAGGATAATGTTACATTATCCTTTAATCAAATCCAATGGATGCAATTTAATCCCATCCAAGATCAACCATCCAGATTACATCCATGGATCAACGGCCAAGAGAAAAGTGATCAACAATCAACAATCCAGATTTATTCTCTTAGGCTATAAATAAACTTAGAGGTTTTGCTTTAGAAATCAATCATTTTATTCATTCTTGTAAAATCTCTAGCGTGCTATTTTTGTAAGGCTTCTCCGCCACAAGGAGATTTTTATTGAGCGTCCACTGCCTTGGAAGCAACGTTCTCAGTTGCGACCAAGTTCTTTTTTTTTTTGAAGACGAGTGCCTCCACTTTCATAATTTTTTTTCCCCGTCTATTCACCCCCCTCTAGCCGGTCCAACCCGATCTAACAAGTGGTATCAGAGCCAAGGTCGCCGCAGAAGGACTAATCGCTGACTGCAGCAATTTCAAGAAAAATGGTTGGAGTCGTAATCTACCCGCCAAAATTTGAGGGGGAGTTCGCGATGTGGAAGCGCCGAATGCAGGTATTTTTTAAAACTGATATTGAATTGCTAATAATTATGAAAAATGGTTTTTCAGTTCCTAAAGACAACAACGGCAAGGATAAAGAAATAAAGTCGTGGACCAAGAAGGAGAAATCAGACTTTGAAGCAAACGGCAAAGCTGAATTTCATCTACTAGCCGTTCTTCCCGCGCAAGAAATTAACCGCATCGAGAATTACAACTCGGCAAAAGAGCTATGGGAGAAATTCCTAGAATTGCATGAAGAGAAGAATAAGAAATCAGACATCGCCGCACTGAACACAAGGAAGATCCAACTCGACGATGAGTCCTCGTCAGAGGAGTCGGAAGGTCAAGAATACGCGGGACTTGCGCTGATGGCAAACCATCAAGAAGGGAGCACTGATGAAGGGGGAGAGACGTCAGAAGAAAGCGACGACGAAGGAGGAACCTCGCTTTTCGAAACCGACCCGGTAAGTGAGGTATGTCTACTTCCATCTGCTCGAATCTACTCGGTAATAAAATCCATGCTTAAGTCGATGAATAAATTAGAGATAGAAAACTCTGAGTTAAAAGAAAGATTTGGCACTGTATGCTCATCTGTTCTATCCGACCAATTAAAAATAGAAAATGAAAATTTGAAGAATCTAGTGGAGAAATTAGAAAATGATATTGCATGTTTAAGAATTAAAAAGAATTTTTATCCTAAAAATCTGAATTGGTATGTTAGGGCCTTGGAACTGGAGTCCATTGTCAGAAACTAACTTGTTAGGAATGTCATATCTATATAATATAGTTTGTCATATGAACTTGATAGCTGCACTTTCTATAATGCGGGCAAGAGCTTATGCTTCAACCCATTTTGAAAAATAATCTACGACAACTAATAAGAACTTCTTCTGTACTAGAGTTAAGGGAAAATGGCTCATAATGCCCATTCCCTATTGATCTAAAGGACAAGAGGTGGTAGAAGTCCAAAGCCGCTCGATTGGTTGATGTGAAAAATTCTGATGCTTTTGACAAGAGAGGCATGTTGTTACCAGCTGCTTAGCGTCCTTTTGAAGGGTGAGCCAAAAGTATCTAGCCAATAAAACCTTACAAGCCACAGCCCGAGCCCAGCATGGCTACTGTAGGATCCTTCATGCATTTCCCTAAGAACATAATCAACATCCTTAGAGCCTAAGCATTTGAGTAGAAGACTAGAGAAAACTCACTTATGGAGTTGATCACCAACCAGAGTAAACGAACATTCTCAGGATCTCCTGCTACAACTCCTTGCTACATAACAATGGTAAAAGGTGTACGCCAGTCTTCTTGGAAATCCATATCTGCTTGCTGTTCAATATGAGCTATCATCAGGGTTTGAGCTATTGGTCGAGGAAGGATCCAAGGTGAGAGAGAGGCAACAAGTTTAGCCAGCTCATCTGCTTTTATGTTGTGCTCTCTGGGTATTTGTTGTAACGTAACTTCTTGAAATTCTGCTTTTAACTGCTTATAGGCGTCAACATACATCTGCAACCTTTCATTGTTAATCTCGAATTTCCCAGCTAACTGCTAAGTAGCTAGTTGAGAATCTAAATGGAGTTGGACTTAGGCGACCTCTACATGCTTGACAACCTGCAGCCTGGCAATCAGTGCTTCATACTCAACTTTGTTATTAGTGGCACGGTAATTTAGTCGTACAAAAAGTTGTAAGATGTCCTCTTTAGGTGAGATGAGCAGAACACCGATACCATTGTTTTGTCGAGTTGAAGAGCCATCTACATATATTCTCCATGTTTCTTTGGGGTCCTGATTTTGTAGTTCATTGAGAAAATTAGCCAGAGCTTGTGCTTATGAGGCTGGTATTATATATCATACTCATTCAATTCAGTAGTCCACTTAATCAGTCGACCAGAAGTTTTAGGATTGACGAGAACCTTGCCCAAGGTACTGTTAGTAAGCACAATAATTGGATGAGACAGAGTGGTCAACATTAGCGCGTAGGCTAGCTTCTCTAGTGATGTATTTCAACACTCAGCTTGTTTGATTAGATGCTCGAAAAATTATATAGGGTGTTATTCACCTTGACAATCTCTAATAAGTACCGTGCCCACTATCTCATCTGTCGCAGAGAGATGAACGTATAACGACTCTCCTGTTTTAGGCTTAGCTAGGACAGGTAGGTTAGAGAGATATTCTTTGAGCTCTATGAAAGCTGCATCACAAGCTTCATCCCATTGAAACTTAGCGGAATTATGTAATATCTTGAAAAATGGGAGACTCCGATTAGCCGATCGAGAGATAAATCTAGATAGAGTAGTTATCCAACCGGTCAATCTTTGAGCTTCTTTGATATTGCATGGAGGAGACATCTCCAATAGACAAAAGGCGAAATCGCTCGCCCCCGCCGCACCCGTCCCAAGGCCATCACGAGGGAGGTAAATCACGGTCCCCGGAGTAATTAGTGCACAAATATCTCCAATAGAGCTTGTACTTTGTGAGGATTGGCTTCAATACCTCTTTTGGTTACAATGTTTCTTTAAGCATTTTCCAGGATTAAGCTTTAATCCATACTGTCTAAGTGTTTAGCATGTTTCTTTAATATCATCAATCAATTTTTCTGATCGGCGAGTCTTGATAAGGATGTTATCTACATATACTTCAATATTTCTACCAATTTGCTTTTAGAAGACCCTATTCATTAGTCTCTGATATGTTACTCCTACATTTTTGAGACAAAGAGGCATCACTGTATAACAATATGTTCCTTGTGAAGTGATAAAGCTGATTTTTTCTTGATCATCGTTAGCCAAGGGTACTTGATGATATCCTTGATAGGCATCCAATATACATATGAATTCACTACCGACTTTAGAATCAACCATCTGATCAATTCTTGGTAGGAGTAACAATCCTTAGGGCAAGACTTATTGAGATCTTTGAAATCAATGCAAGGTCGCCACTTATTATTAGGTTTTGGCACTGACACCACATTGGCAAAAGACAATAAAGACAATGCTAACAACAAAAATTTACTTGGTATCCACCCCGGACGGGTGACCAATCCAAGAATTCGTCGGTGGATCACGCCCCGGATAACCTCCGGCTAGCTCTGTCGCTCCTTGTGGGTGGAGAAACCTCACCACAACACTTTGGACGCTATCTGAGCACAAAAGACTACTAACTCACTTTACCCAAGCAAGTTTCGTCAAGAAAGATAGTAGAAAATGAGCCCCTTTAAATAGGGCTCGAGTCTGAAACAACTGCTACCAGTCGACTGCCAAAATGGCAGTCACCTGGTCCCACTCAGACTCGACCGTTACAGTACAACGTTCGAATCTGCCAGCCTGTTCCAGCCTATACCAGTCGATTGCCAATGGGCCAGTCGACTGGGACACACCTAAGCCTAGGGTTTCACTCCCGAGTACAAGTCTCTCCGCACTCAAACCCTCCCGGCTTAGCCCCTGAGTACAAACACTCATACTCAGATCCTCACAACCTAGTTGACTCTTCACCAACAGTCTTGACTGTTGCCTTCACGCCCTCTTCATCTTCGGCCCTCGTACCTCGGATGCGCACGCAAGCCTCCAGCTTGCCTCCATGCCACCCTTCACGTATGCCTCGAAGTCCGCGTCCCTTGACTCATCATCACTGCTATCCAATGGTCCCTCGGATGCGCGCGTAAGCCTCCAGCTTGCCTCCATGCCATCCTTCACCTGAAGACATCAATCAGGTCCATGTGTACCTGTACACTTGCACACTCATGTACACATATTAGTCCAGCACAAATCCTAACTTAACCATATTGCCTACACATCAAAATATCATGATCCTCTAGATCATCTCAGGGCCGATTGCCCCAACAATCTCCCCCTTTTTGATGTGTGGCGATATGTAAAGTTAGGTAAACATATAGCAATGATAATAGCAAAAATAATTGAAAATTAAAGCATAATACACAAGAGGCAACCTTCCCCTTAACCTATACTTTCTCCCAAATTTCAATTCTTATTGCTAATCCCAAGTTAAGTTTTCCCAACTTAACTCTAAAGTTTCACAACCCAAACCAAGTTAGATTTCAACCTAACCTAACTTAACACTCAAGTTTCTCCCCCTTTGACACCATCAAAAAGATTGCCCAAGCAACCCTACCCCTGGTGCCAAATGGAACCAACAAAGTTTTTGAAAATCCCCTCAGAAATCACAAAGTCACAATCTGTCCACACTCCCAGTCGACTGCGACCCTACCAGTCGACTGATACGCCATTTTCAAAATTTCCAGCCGAAATTTAGAAACACATAAAAAATTCCAGAAAATCTGGAAAAATGTGAAATTTTGCAAGCATGCTTGTTAAGGTATTCCCTACCCTAGAAAAATATTGGTTCATGAAAAAACATCAACCGTGCTTGACTTTTGGTACAAACCTTAAAAACCTCAAATAGTGTCAAGTTTGTATCAACTTTAAAATCCAATCATGACTTCCTATATTTTCCAAATTCATTCACCTCTATTTGACACATAGAATGGTTTGTACACCTTCCCTTTTTATAAGGATATTGTTATTTCGACAAAAACGCCCCCTCTTTTTCTCAAGTCTAGATGGTTATAGAAATAAGACTTTCCCATGCCCTTTTTGATAGATATTTCATTATGTAATTTTGCAACCAATGTATAGTAAACAATATATCTAGTACAGGATTGCAAACCATAGGGCATAATTTAACACATCAAGCAATTTAAAACCATAGGTTAAAACACTTATCAAACTATCAAGCAACATTCAAAATATCATTAAGTTATTACAAAATTTCCGATACCATAAAAGAGAATGTATCATACATGGAACCATAAAAGCAGTCATGAAATAATCATCTAAAAGAGTAGCTAGGGCCAAGGCCTTGAAGTCATCCAAATAGTTACAATCATCAGAATGGAAAGTGTTTGAAAGGGATAAAATATATCGAATAATTATAATGCTCTCAACATTGAACAACTCCCCAAAACTGCATCATCTGGTCAGAAGAACATATGATCGTCACCGCTTGGAGGAGGAGGAGGAGGAGGAGGGGCCTGATAAGTGAGATGCAGCTGTCGCAACATCTCGTGCATGTCGTCTTGGCGGTTGGTAATCCCATGAACTGCCACCTCAATCCTCTGCTCAGACTGCTGTACTCCGTGAATATCCTCACGGATGTCATGAACATCCTCCTGAAGCCTGTGGACGTCTGATCAAAGCCGGGTGAACTCTGCACGTGTAACTATCTCTCCAGGCTCCTCATCTGAGCTTGATGACTCTGGACGCTCCCTCCAGACAAATGTCTCCTGCCGACTCTCTATACCTGCCAAGGACAATTGACGTGTGTCAATTTGGTCATAGTTCTTGGACAGATGCCTGACCTGACCAGTGGTGACGCGAATACCGAATCGCAACTAGAAAAACTCAGTCAACATATGACAGAAAGGCATATAGATTTTCCCATTAACGTTTTGGGAAAAGTGGCAAATAGAGGTAAATACATGAAGAGACACATCTATGTCCAACCTCCGCTCAAGAGCATACATCATTACTAGATGAGGCAATCGAATCCTTGCCCTCCCCTTAGTAACAATGGGTAGGAGATATTCTACAACAATCTTGTATAGAACATGACTAAATGGACTCATGGGTTTGACATCAAAGGTACGCTCAGATTCATGCCTATGCCTTCTAAAATAGTGCAAATGAATCTGATCTATGGTCACATCTGGAAACTCAAGCGGCTTAACAACATTGGGAAAATAAGTATTAACATTGTTTGAAGGCCGACACTCTAAAAAACTAGCCAAAATCATGACTGTGAAGGGGATGGTAACACTGGCCACTCTAGATTCATAATGATTATTTTCTGAATCAATACAGGTCAAGTTGGCATAGAACTCCTTGCATAAATCAATATTAACATCATGTTGACAGTATACCAGTTGTTCAATGCCAAAATGAGTGACCATCTCAATAATCTGAGGTGCTTTTTCTTGAAAATAGGCTTTGTTTAGGTACCGACAATGCGTTGGGACAAACTCATTCTCTTCAAACCTCTTTTTACATTCTAAGCTCCTAAATCTTGCCTCTTCTGGAGCTTGTGGACCTGGACGGGATGATCCTTCACCCCTAGATCTCTTAGACACAACCCTAAGATACCAAACACATGCATGCATACCAAGATACCCCCCCCCCCCAAAAGAGAAAATACCAAAGAAAACATAAACAAAATATCATATTAGTATCAAAACAAAGTTTAAATGGAGAGCTAAACCTTAAATCATGATACCTTTTCGCTAATCTTTTCATGGTGTTGATTTTGAGAGAATGACTTGAAGAGGAGGAGTTTTTAACCAACCCTAGAGGTAGATCGGGGTTAGAGGAGGACTTAGAGAGGGATTTTAGGGCTTAGTAAGGTCTGAGGACAAAGGAGGAGCTTGGGAGAGGAGAAGATCGCCGGGTAAGTTGCCAAAATCCTAGGATTTGGCTTCCCTGGCGCGCCCATTTCCTTTAATAAAACCTACGTCCCAGTCGACTGGCAGGAGGCCAGTCGACTGGGAAAACTCACAGAATGTATTTACATTCGGAACTAGTCGACTGCCGTTTTGCCAGGTGGTTGGTATTTGAAACTTAGTTTTTTAATCCGAAATTCAGTAATGCACTATTAATTCCACAAATTCTCAAAAAAATCTGAAATCTTGTGGGGAGATTTGTGGATCCTATATCTACCTGGGAAAAATATATTCGATCAAAACTATCCTGAATCCCAAGACTGATACAAACTTTAAATTTTTCTAAATTGTATCATGAAACCTTTCCCAAAAGTTCTAATTTCGACCTCACCTTGATGCTTCTTCCCATACTCATTCATAATCCAACCATAGCATCAAGTTATATGGTGTTTAGGCTTTAAAACCAATTTCTTCCTTTTTCACCATAATTCTCCCTTTATTGTGCCAATTCTCTAGGATTAAGACTAACCTTAGCCTTTTAAACCTCTTGGCACACCCTATAGCCCTTCTAGTTTCCTAGAAGGAGACCACCTGAGATCCATTTACCATGGATCTCATTTTGGCTTCTAGAGCTCTCCCTTAAGCTCCTAGCCCTAGTTACTTTCCTAGGTAACTTATCTACAGGTGCAAGACCACACCAGTGCTCCTCCGGTATTTCTTGACCTTCTACTCTCACTCTCTTAACCCTATAGACCTTTTGCTTGGTCAACTCCTTCTCTTTTGCCTTAAATGATTTTTCTTTGCTATGTTTGACCTTTTCCTTACCATAGTTATAGGGCATCCTTGAATATAACATTTTATCAACATTTATCCTTCTAGAATGATATCCTAAACCCGGCCTACCATTCCTAAGAGATTGATCTTTTTGCATTTTCCTTGACCCTTTTGACCCCCTAATGAGTCTATCTAGGTTTTTCTCCAGTAGATCAAGTTTTGCTTTCAAGAGTTGATTTTCCTTCTCCAAATTTCTAGCCTTAGAATTTTTTGACCTAACTTGATCATTTCTAGATATACCCATTTTTCTAGACATATTTCCCTTTTTCTTAGGGTTTATGCCTTGGTCCTTAGTCCTAGAATTCCTAGATTTATCATGAAACATAGAAGTTTTGGTGTTTTGGCATACAAAAGTATTTCTATTCTAATCATGATATTTAAAGCCAAAATTACATCTAGGCAACCAATAATTTATATTCCTAGCATTCATGGAAGAGCTTTGAACATAAGTAAAATTAAGGATTACCTCCCTTACCCTTGTAGCTCCCCCTTGATGTGAGCACCCCTTTTTCTTTTCTTCTTTCTCCCTTTTCCTTAGATGCTTCATCTTCTTGAGCTCTTTACTCCTTGGACACTTTGTATGGTAGTGCCCTAGCTCCCCGCATGTGAAACACCTGATTTTCTTTCTTTTCTCCTTTTGAGCTTTCTCATTCCTACAACCCATATTAGAATTTAAATGAATATATTTGGGCTTAGGGATTATCTCCTTTTTACCTAGTGGGCACTTATCCTTATAGTGCCCCTTTTTGTTGCAACCAAAGCATGTGATGTGTTCTTTTGATTTGACTTTGGTGAAGGTGGAAGCTTTCTCTTGCTCTTGTATAGTTGAGGGTCTCTCTTCCCCTCTTGATGAGGTGAATGGCTCCTCACTCGAGTTTTCAACTTCACTTGATGAACTTGATACTTCTCTTTCATTTTGGTCTTCTTGAACCCTTGAACTTACTTCTTCAGATTCTTCCACTAGTTGAGCTTGTGTAGAGTTCTTGTGAAGTTCTTCTAGTTTGCTCCATAACTCATACGCGCTTTTATATACTCCTACACAACTCAACACTTTTTTAGGCAACATATCAATCAAAATATTGATTACCTTTTCGTTTGCCCTAGATTGCTCTCGTTGTTCATCTGTCCAATATCTGGGTTGAAGCCTCTTGCCGTGCTTGTCTCTCGGAATTTCAAAGGGGTCTTCAATGATCATTCTACACTCCCAATCCATTCCTAGCCAATTTTCCATCCTTGACTTCCAATGGCCGAATTCTTCATGATTGTAGGATGGTGGTGTGTTAATGCCTTGCCACAACTTATCTTCCATGTTCTTCTTCCTCTAGCGTGTGCTCCCTCGGCAGTTAGTCCAGTCAAGAGCAGTCCTTCGCTCTGATACCAACTGATAGATCTACTGGCGTGCTAGAGGGGGGGGGTGAATAACACTTTTCCGTTGAATCTCTACAAGATTGTTAGCGCAGCGGAAACAATAATATGCAAAAGATAATAAAGACAATGCTAACAACAAAAATTTACTTGGTATCCACCTCGGACGGGTGACTAATCCAAGAATTCATCGGTGGATCACGCCTCGGATAACCTCCGGCTAGCTCTGTCGCTCCTTGTGGGTGGAGAAACCTCACCACAACACTTTGGACGCTATCTGAGCACAAAAGACTACTAACTCACTTTACCCAAGCGAGTTTCGTCAAGAAAGATAGTAGGAAACGAGCCCCTTTAAATAGGGCTCGAGTCTGAAACAGCTGCTACCAGTCGACTGCCAAAATGGCAGTCACCTGGTCCCACTCAGACTCGACCGTTACAGTACAACGTTCGAATCTGCCAGCGTGTTCCAGCCTATACCAGTCGACTGCCAATGGGCCAGTCGACTGGGACACACCTAAGCCTAGGGTTTCACTCCCGAGTACAAGTCTCTCCGCACTCAAACCCTCCCGGCTTAGCCCCTGAGTACAAACACTCATACTCAGATCCTCACAACCTAGTTGACTCTTCACCAACAGTCTTGACTGTTGCCTTCACGCCCTCTTCATCTTCGGCCCTCGTACCTCGGATGCGCACGCAAGCCTCCAGCTTGCCTCCATGCCACCCTTCACGTATGCCTCGAAGTCCGCATCCCTTGGCTCATCATCACTGCTATCCAATGGTCCCTCGGATGCGCGCGTAAGCCTCCAGCTTGCCTCCATGCTATCCTTCACCTGAAGACATCAATCAGGTCCATGTGTACCTGTACACCTGCACACTGATGTACACATATTAGTTCAGCACAAATCCTAACATAACCATATTGCCCACACATGAAAATATCATGATCCTCCAGATCATCTCAGGGCCGATTGCCCTAATAGATTGGACACCGGGGCCTGCTGAATTCATTCCCCAATAGGAGGTGCCTATCTTATTGTTCAATTGGAGGGGCACGCCACTGCGCCTCTTGAGTCCAATCAGCCTATCTAGCTCATTCCCATGCCAATTGTCGGCAATTGTTGGTGTCATGAGTATGGGTGTGATGGAAGGTGCAATAGGGCATCTATTGGTTGCTTCCCGCTTGATTGTTTCGAATATCTTCCATTTGTTGAATGGATCTTTGACGACCCTCTCTATTATAGGGAGTCGATCTAGGGACTCTGAAAGGGCCAATTGATGGATTTGACTTGATGCCTTGATGTAGTGGAGTTGATATCATCTCTCTTCGACTTGCGTCTCTTCTATATTGATATAGCTAAAGGTCCTCCCTAGCAGATTATCAAAACTCTTCAGGGGCTTTCTTACTATAGATTGAAAGAAATCTCCATGAACAAGTTCTTGGGAAAAAGAGCTGATTAATATCTCCTGCGTGGCTGTAGGAACATCCATAGCCACTTGGTTGAACCTTTTAATATTGGCGCAAAGAGATTCCTTAGGGACTTGCTTCATAGAGAAAAAGTTTAGGTTGATCTTGTGATATTTCTTACTACTGGCGAAGTGTTGCAAGAAGATCCTCTTGAATTCTTTGAGGTTGTGTATTGAGCCATGTGGCAACCGATCAAACCATCATTGTGCGGGACCCGAAAGGGTAGTTAGAAAAACTCTGCATTTCACTCCGTCAGAGTATTGATGAAGCATGGCCGCATTTTCAAATTTCATGATATGCTCCTCAGGGTGTGTGGTGCCTAAATATTTAGGGATAGTAATATTTTTGAAATGACGCAGCAAAGGATCTTCCAAGATTTCCCTTGCGAAAGGCACCGTTGGCGGATCGGGAGATGTCCGATCAGCCAACACTTTTCCCTTGCGATTATCCTTCTTCGTCTGATTGGAGGAGGCAGTGTCCATTCGGTCAGCTATATCTCCTCGATCCTTTGATCAGAGGAGGAATCGGGGAAATTGCATTTGTTTTCCAGCCGGATCTCCATCTTAGGGGGTTGTTATGGAAACATCAGGAGTTAGGGGAGCCGAACTATTGGGCAGTTACTGTTGTTGTGCTAAGAGTTGGACCCTGACGGCTATCAGAAGCTCCAAATCTTCATGGAAAATTGTCGATATCTTGTTGTTATTGGAATCAACCATTCTTAACGTCAAGGATCAGGTGAGTAAATAAAAGTTCCCACAGACAGTGCCAATTTGATCTTGTCCTCAATCTACCAAGAATAGTGTATCACCAATGGAAGCCAACACAACAACAATGTGGGTGGGCCGAAGACTTGAAACTAGCTAGGATGCTCGCCTAAAAACGTCTGCAAGGAAAACCAAAAATCAAAAGAGGTCAGAAGCAAGGCCAGAGGTTCCCTGGCGCATACACTCCAATGCTCAAGTCAGATAACCGTAGAGTGAGGAATAATGAACGAGGAGATTTCAGCATACCTGCGTCGTGGAGGAGAGACCCTTATATATATGTGCATCTTTGGCGACCCTCCACCGTCAAGGTGTCACATCTATATGTAATATGGAAATGACAGGATGAACTGAGCAGGTCAATGTTTAGCCTATTGGGTCACTGAGAAACTGCGTATTAGGCCTGCAAATTCCCTGAGTAGCTGATCCTGCCAGAGAAGCATGTTAGTTTTTAAAGAAGTGACAGGGAAGAGATAGGATGATGTCATCCTAATCTTTATCAAGATGACAATCATGATGACTCGCCTAATATCCCTAGGGGACCAATAAAGAATCCTAAAAGGGGTGACCCATTTGGCCCCATAGGAGGGTTAGGTCAAAGCCCAGAAGAGAAAGGCTTTATATGCAAAGTGGCTCACGCATAAGGAAGATTGTGTTAATTGGTCATGCAGGATAATAGGTTAAGCAGCTATTAGGGCTGCTAACGGACGGAGGAACGGTTAGTCGATTAGCCAGATGGAGGCGTTAGCCAATAGGCTATTATAGGGTTACGGGCCACTCAGCCGATTGAGGATGTTGTCTGATCGACCGGATGGAGGCGTGGCCAATCGGCTGTTATAGGGCTTCGGGCCACTTAGCTGATTGGGGTTGTTGTCCAGTCAGCTGGACGAAGGCGTTTGGTCGATCGACTGCATAGAAGCTTCTACGAACACTCTACTGTCTTTGGAGATCTTGTGATCACGTGTCATATAGCAGGGTCACGTCAATTATTTAATCAGGACTTATTTTACATGAATGAGGATTCCGAAACTTCCCGTATCATTTAGAATGTAAAATGTATGGAAAAGCTTCTCGTAAAATTTGTAGGACAATGATTAAAAGGGAGTTTTTTTTATTTGAATCCTTAAAGGGATCATTTTTTTATTTTTAATCGAAAAGATGTCCCATCTATTAGGATCTGTCTTCCGAGTAAGATAGAAGGGTAAGAATAACTCTGATCACTTTGTCTTGATTTTGCACTTATCGTTTGACGTGCAATGGAAAATTTAAATCAATCTTGACACCATATGTATATTATTGAGATTTTATTTAATATCTATCTAGACTAATTCAAGATCTACTTTTAACAATCTACCGTCACTATCTCTAGTGAGTTATGCTTTAGATGCTTGTTATTACTTTGAATTACCTATTGTTGGTCCAAAAATACAACAGCAATTCATCCTCAAACCTTCATGAATCGACATCTTCAAATACGAAACCTTCTTTTATAGGTTGCATTCATGTTGATTTTCATTTATCTATCAAATACGAAACCTTCTTTTATAGGTTGCATTCATGTTGATTTTCATTTGTCTATCAATTGGTAGACTTCACCAATCGATTATCATGTTGGGTTAGACCGTTTAAATATATAGAACGATTATTTTTTATCTTACCAGATTGGTGAGACACACTAATAAATCTAGCCAATCGATTCGATAACCTTCTATTTGCTGCTACAGTGTTGCCATTTAATTAGTTACAATAGCAAAAACCTTAAATTAGATCGTTATAACAACTCCTCAATTTATTATAGCAACTTCGGCTTTTTACCAAAGGGCATATCCAAGAATTGGTATTTACCAAAAGACGTACTATGGTTTCATTTTCACCAAAGGACGCACTGATTTTAGTGAACTTCCTCTTATACCCCTCCCGCTAATTACTGTCTTTCTCTTTCTCTCTCTCGGTAACAAATTCTGAGATGTCTGCACATGTTTTTTCAGATTTTTTATTTTAAAATAATATAATATGGAATCGGCGCTAAAAAACATAAGATAAAAACTAAAAAAATATTTCAGTTAAAAAATATCTCATCCAACATGATTTAAAAATATAAATAGATGATTTTTTATATTTGATTAATATAAATTAATATTTAAATAATATTTAATATATATATTAATATATAAAAAAACTTGAAATATTTTGATTTCAGGCAGCGTGGGCGTGACATTTTTTATTTCAGGCCCACATTGGGCCTGAAATCTTTTGATTCAGGCCCGACGTGGACTCAAATTTTTTTTCCAATTTTAAAAATATATTAATATATAAAAAAAACTTATCAAAAGACGTAATTTCAGATTAAAACGCAGGGTCTGAAGTCACGCTAGGAGGGTATGAGCACATATGTGTTAAGGCCCTCCAGGCCCAAAGAGGACCTGAACACATCTTGGATAAATATAAATAATTTAAATAAAAATATCAATAGTTCTAGTTATAGTTGAGCTAGGAGATGATATTTTTGGTGTCCAAACTTCTAATGATTATAAATTATGTTGCAATAGGAGATTTTTAGTTCAATCAGTGGGTTTTCACCAAAACCCATTGATGGACCTAGTTGGATTTCTCAAAATTCAATATCAAAAGTTAGAGTTGAGCTAGGAGATGGTATTTTTGATGTCCAAACTTTTAATGATTATAAATTATGTTCCAATAGGAGATTTTTAGGTCTATCAGTGAGTTTTCACCAAAACCCACTGATAGACCTAGGATATTTGGATTTCTCAAAATCCAATATCAATAGTTAGAGTTGAGCTAGGAGATGGTATTTTTTGTGTCCAAACTTCTAATGATTATAAATTATATTGCAATAGGTGATTTTTAGGTCTATCAGTGTGTTTTCACCAAAACCCACTGATGGACCTAGGATATTTGGATTTCTCAAAATCCAATATCAATAGTTAGAGTTGAGCTAGGAGATGGTATTTTTGGTGTCCTAACTTCTAATGATTATAAATTATGTTGCAATAGGAGTTTTCTATGATGAATCAGTGGGCTTCGGTGAAAACTCACTGATGGACCTAGGATACTTGGATTTCTCCATACTTAATATCTCAATTTAGAATTTACTTAGGAGATGTTATTTCTGATGGGCAAACTTAGTATCAATAGTTTTTAGTTATGTTCTCTAACCGTATCAGTTGGCACACAAAGTTGCATAAATATGACTGCATCTTGGCCACAGTTAAAAGAAACATCTCTTTCAACATGATTTCAAAAATATAAAGAGATAATTTTTTATATTTGATTAATCTAAATTAATATAATAAATAATATTTAGACATTTTTATAATTTCACTACTAGAATTTTTGCATTCAACAACACATAATCGACAACGGTTTTTTGATAAAGTGTTGTCGTATGTCAATTTAACAACAGTTTTAGTATTAACCGTTGTTGTTGTTGGTCTGTATACGTAAAAAGACAACAGTAATAACAAAATGTTGTCGTATGTATACTCAACGACAACAGTTATAAAATAACTGTTGTCTATAGGCGGGATTTACAACAACTGATGTGATAAACTGTTGTCTATTATGACAATAGACAACAGTTATATTAAACTGTTGTTGTTGTATTGTTGTGCTGTTCAAGCAATAAACAAAATCAACGGTGGATATCCAACTGCAAAAAAACATCCCCGCCGAGGCCTTTTCGTTATAAATATATGTGCCTGTGCCTTTTCGTTTTCATGCCCGTGCCCTAATCCATCCCCGTCGAGGCCACCTTCCCTTCTCTTCGTGCACGTGGATCGCCGCCGCCCACCACCGTCGGCGTCGTTCCTCTCCTCTGCTGCTTCCCCCTCGCACAGCTTCCGTCGACTCACCTCTTCGTCTCCAGCTCAAGCGACGCAGTCCACCGCTGCCTCTCTTAGGAGGTGGGTTAGAGTATGTCAACTATCTCTCTAAGTTTTCACAAAGTGATTCACACCATCCATCACCTTTAACTATCTCGACATTCACCTTTAGCTCTGTCTAGTTCCCCATCCCTAGCATAAAGGCCGACGAGAACTCGAAGACCATCCAGATCAATGTGGGCTTCCTCACCAAGACCTTTCCGCATGATTTCCATGATCTTTGTATGCCCACAAGGCTGGGCTCGACGTCGAGAGGTGGATGGACGCAATTTCTACGGGCGCAGCTGGGTCAAAGTCGCTCGAACTATACGGAAAGAGGATCTTGAAGAGGGACATGGAGGCTGGGTTCTACGTACACGACTTTGTGAAGGATCTTGGCATTTGCTTGAAGGAATGTCAGAGCATGGGACTAGCATTGCCAGGTTTGGCGTTGGCGCATCAGCTGTATGCCTCACTCATGGCACACGGAGAGGGAGAACTAGGGACTCAAGCACTAATTTTGGCCATTGAACGACTCAACAATACCCGTTTGGAAGGATAGCCAAACACACACTCGGCACGAACTCTGGTACTGGAAATAATCATTTCCTCTCTAGTTCATCAGTATGTGTTTGTTTGAATGCCTACGTGATCCCTGTTTAATAATTTCAAACCTCTTCCTGTTTCTCTCAATATTATCTGCTGGTTTGGGTGCAATTTACTTGGTAATAATGTTATGTAAGTGCACTGCCTTTGAAATGAAGACTATTGTTCCAGTTTCCGTTCCATTTTTACTCAATTCTTTGTTAGGAATATATTTATGTCCATCACATTTCCTTATTTATGCCTTATTGAGAGAAGTCCATTGATTTCAAGATTCTGGTTGTAAACTACAAGCAAGTTTTCTCTTTAACATTAGCCAATATTTCCTTTGCAGTTGGTAATCAGGCAGCCCATTGGTACAATCAATTATCCAGGAGTAGAGAAGGGGCTTTATGTAGCTTCTTCATCAGGTCATTTTCTTTCTGATCTAGACTATCAGTTTTTATTTTTTTTCAGAAGTATTTGTTTTATTTTCATCTTGAGCAGTAAAAGTGTACACAGGGAAGCCAGCACTGAGCAGAATGCAAGTTCTTGAAAGATATGATCAGAGAAACCAAACTTTGGTGCAAGTATATGCTCAGGATCTAATTACTATATTTTCCTATGTTCTTATCCTCATCAAGGTTAATCTTCATTATTGAAACTGCATGTGGAGAACTGAATTAGTGAAGCCTCTTTATCTTTTTTGCTTCAGAGCGTATACTTGTTAAGTTTTCGGATGTGGGTTTATGCTCAACTTTTTCAATGCATGTCAGAAACTTAAAATCATTAGTCTCCGTTTACTTTTCATAACTAATGCTTTTGCTTGCATAGTAGAAAACAGGAAATTTTGAGGAAGGGGCTGAATAGTAGCAGATATAGTAAATTATGTTCCTTTACTAGTGAATGAACTACAATAATATTTCTTTTTTATGCAAGCATTATCATACTTTCATTTGCCTCACTCATTGCTGTAGAGGTCATTCTTGCTATTTTACTTCTGTCATATCTTATCCTTTTGATTTTTGATATTTAACTCTTAATTCTTTTGCCACATTCATCATATATTTGAACTCTATTTTTTTGTAGTGGAACCATTTTGTTCCATGTGTGCAATCTGCCAAATGCTTATCATTTTCAAGATACTATGGATTGGATCATCTTTTTTTTAGATAGTTTAGCCTGGCATGTGTAAGCTACAACTGTCTTATGATTTCTTAATATGTCCTTATTGGAATATTGAAAGGTTGAGATCCATTCTGGTCGACCACATCAAATTCGTATCCATCTTGCATTTGTTGGCCATCCACTTGTAGGTGCGTTACATTTGAATTTCTTTTTTGTTTGTACTGGAGTTTCAGTTGTATGTTTCTTTGTTAGGAATATATTTATGTCCATCACATTTCCTTATTGTGATGGACATATAGTTCATTATCATTTATTTGGCTGTGATCACACAATGATACTTCTTAATTTATCATTGTAATTATGGTTATACACTTACTTTCAAATGAGGCATAACGGTTCAATTTAATTTCCCTATAATTGCAGCTCCAAAATAACAAAGAAAATTAAGTAGAAAGAACTTTATCAGTCAGGTAATATGGTCGTCTGAGTATTTTCCTTGAAAAGTGGTTGCAAGGCTGTAAATGTCTAGATAAGCCAAGCTAGCAGTTTCCTTATAATTGCAAGTGCTGATACATGCATATCATTTTTGTTTGTTTGTTTGTTAGTTTGTTATTGTTGTTGTTTGTTGATACATATCTTCATGGATCATTTTTTATTGGACATATGCATTTAATAGATTAACTAATTAGAGTGTTTGTTCTCTTTTTTCCAGCCGCAGGGACTTATTCGTGATCATGTTCGAAGTATTTCCCTTAATCTGACCTTCCAAGCTATAATTTTTGTGATTTGAACTTCATTGTAAGTTTATTTGGGTCAGAAGATACTTGAGTGGTTTCGTCTGTAAAAAGATTTTTGGACAGAAGATACTTGTGTGGTTCCGTCTGTAGAAAGCTTGTGGTGGATCTTTATTGTAAATATGTTGATGATGTTTGATATATATAGTTTTTATTTCGAGGTTAAATTATTGCCTTTTAATTGAAAATATAATGGAAATATCTTTGTTGTCAAATTGGTATGAAACTGTTGTGGAACAGTACAAATGCACAACAGATTTTTTTAAAGCTAAACTGTTGTTGTAGATAAACGGTGACATACGACAACACAGTGATAAAACTGTTGTCGAATATAATAAAAGACAACGGTGAATATGGCATACGACAACGGTGAAACACTGTTGTGAAAATAATAAAAGACAACGGTAAAACACGGTTATAAAAACTGTTGTCGAATGTGATCTACGACAACAGTGGAAAACAAACTGTTGTCGTAGATCACATTCGACAACAGTGATTCACTGTTGTCGTAGACCCCCCCTTTTACAACATGGCCTTTAACAACAGTGGTATTTGGCCTACGACAACAGTGATTCACTGTTGTTAAATGCATTTTTTCTAGTAGTGTTTAAATTATATGGCAATTAAATGATAGGACAATTTTTGGACCTTTTTAAAGTACGGGCTAATTTAATTGAATGATATGGCACAGCGTCATTTTTATAATTTAATTGAATGAAGCAGGGTAATTTTTATGTCTTTCTCAGCAATTTTTATTGTGATTTCAGAAATATAAAGAGATATTTCTTTACGTTTCAGACTTACGTAAAAAAACCTATCATAACACATGATTTCAAGCCGACGCAAGACCTATCAAAACACGTAATTTCATATTCAAACACAGGGTAAAATCAAGCTAGGAGGGCCTGAATACAGATGTATTCAGGCCCAAAGTGGGCCTGAATACATTTGTATTCAGGCCCAAGGAGGGCTTGAATACATTTGTATTCAGGCCCTCCTAGCGAGATTTTATCTTGCGTTTGAATATGAAATTACGTATTTTGATAGGTCCTGCGTCGACTTGAAATCATGTGTTATGATAGGTTTTTTACGTAAGTCTGAAACGTAAAGAAACATCTCTTTATATTTCTGAAATCACAATAAAAATCACTGAAAAAGACATAAACATGACGTTGTTTCATTCAATTAAATTATAAAAATGACGTTGTGCCATATCATTCAATTAAATTAGCCCGTACTTTAAAAAGGTCCAAAAATTGTCCTATCATTTAATTGCCATATAATTTAAATTATAAAAAGGTCTAAATATTATTTATTATATCAATTTAGATTAATCAAATATAAAAAAATTATCTCTTTATATTTTTGAAATCATGTTGAAAGAGATGTTTCTTTTAATTGTGGCCAAGATGCAATCATATTTATATATCTTTGTGTGCCAACTGATACGGTTAGAGAACATAACTGAAAAGTATTGGTACTAAGTTTGTACATCAGAAATAACATCTCCTAAGTAAATTCTAAATAGAGATATTAAGTATGGAGAAATCCAAATATCCTAGGTCCATCAGTGAGTTTTCACCAAAACCCACTAATTCATCATAGAAAACTCCTATTGCAACATAATTTATAATCATTAGAAGTTTGGACACCAAAAATACCATCTCCTAGCTAAACTCTAACTATTGATATTGGATTTTGAGAAATTCAAATATCCTAGGTACATCAGTGGGTTTTGGTGAAAACCCACTGATAGACCTAAAAATCTCCTATTGCTATATAATTTTTAATCATTAGAAGTTTGGACACCAAAAATACCATCTCCTAGCTCAACTCTAACTATTGATATTGGATTTTGAGAAATCCAAATATCCTAAGTCCATCAGTGGGTTTTGGTGAAAACTCACTGATAGACCTAAAAATCTCCTATTGCAACATAATTTATAATCATTAGAAGTTTGAACACCAAAAATACCATCTCCTAGCTCAACTCTAACTATTAATATTGGATTTTGAGAAATCCAAATATTCTAGGTCCATCACTGGATTTTGGTGAAAACCCACTGATTGACCTAAAAATCTCCTATTGCAGCATAATTTATAATCATTAGAAGTTTGGACACCAAAAATATCATCTCCTAGCTCAACTCTAACTAGAACTATTGATATTTTTATTTAATTTATTTACATTTATCCAAGATGTGTTCAGGTCCTCCTTGGGCCTGGAGGGCCTTAACACATCTGTGTTTAGGCCCTCCTAGCATGACTTCAGACCTTGCGTTTTAATCTGAAATTACGTGTTTTGATAGGTTTTTTTATATATTAATATATTTTTAAAATTGAAAAAAAAATTGAGTCCACGTCGGGCCTGAATCAAAAGATTTCAGGTTCAGACCCACGCTGGGCCTGAAATCTTTTGATTTCTAGCCCACGCTGCCTAAAATCAAAACATTTCAAGTTTTTTTATATATTAATATATTTATTAAATATTATTTAATATATTAATTTATATTAATCAAATATAAAAAATCATCTATTTATATTTTTAAATCATGTTGGATGAGATATTTTTTAACTGAAATATTTTTTCGATTTTTACCTTATATTTTTTAGCGCCGATTCCATATTATATTATTTTAAAATAAAAAATCTGAAAAAGCATGTGCAGATATCTCGGAATTTGTTACTGAGAGAGAGAAAGAGAAAGATAGTAATTAGCGGGAGGGGTATAAGAGGAAGTTTACTAAAGTCAGTGCGCCCTTTGGTGAAAATGGAACCATGGTACGCTTTTTGGTAAATACCAATTCTTGGGTACACCTTTTGGTAAAAAGTCGTAGCAACTTCCAAATTACTACACTAATTTTAATTTTCGTAATTTATGATTTGCAATGAATCCTAGCTACTATAGCAACCTTAGTTGCTGTAACAAAAACTCTAGTTATTGTAACAAACCTTAAAACATATGAAAATCTCAATTTCTGAGTTTTAGAGTTCATCTATCAACCGATACGCTTATCAATCAATTATTAATTCTCATATTTCAACATTGCCAAGTTAAATTCTCTTCTTGTATGGTAGTTGATTGACCTCAACCTACAAAATTTTCTTTGCTCAGCATCTAATTAATCTTGATCTATCTGATTTTATCATTGCTAGCATTTGGTCAATTTTGATTTATCAGGATTTTCATTATCACCAAGTGTCTGGTTTTCCATAACCCATTTGAACTTTCTATCTCATGTCAACTCCATATTAGACTTTCGACTATCAAATGTTTGGTCATCCATTACTTATATAGGCTTTTCATATATTGTCAAGTATCTTGTTAGTCTTGACTTACTTGACTCTTCACAGAACCAATTTAACATATTGATCAAATACTGAAACTCTAACTCAGGTTTGGTCAACTTGGTCATCTTGATCAGAGAACGATCACATTAACACCATCCCACCAACGTCCTATATAAAATGATAAAATTGCCCTCAAATATATTATTCGGTATTATTATCCCCTATCACACACATTAAATCTTAATCCAATTGGGCAAATTGTAGAGTTATGAAACTATAGTTACTACAATACATATTTCATATGTTAAAAATTTTATAGTTACTATAAATATTATAACAATTGCGGTTTCATATCTTCTATAAGAAAGATTTAATCTGTTCATCTGATATTGTAGTACTTATAAAATTGCTATCACTAAGATTTATTTTATTTAATAATGTTTATATTGGAGTAATTATGTAATTGTAATTGAAATAATGTATTTGACCTATTCAAAATTTAATATTTAGGAAAGAAAATAATAATATTGAATATTATGGACAAGTGAATCATATTAAAAGGTCAATGCCTGAGACGCCTTTTTTATTAAAAAAATCGAAAACGAGGCTTACATGACACTCAAATAATACTGACAAAATCGATTCGTTCGCCTATAATATTTTCATCAATTCGTCTCGGAATCAATATGAAAATGATAAATCACAAAAATTATTAGTCCAGATATTATAGACAAAAAGATGAAATCGCACGCCCCTAGTGCCCCTGCCGCACCCATCCCAAGACCATCACGAGGGAGATAAATCACGGTCCCCGGAGTAATTAGTGCACAGTTGAGCCGAGAATTGATACACCAAACGCCCAAAGTTTTAATCCAGTGCGCCTCGTGTGACTCGAACCCAGGACCTCTTAGACAATACCCCATGCACTAACCACTCCGGATTCCCGTGGGGACTCTATTAGCCCGGATATTATAAAAAAATGATGAACCAGGCAGTAGACAAATTGAACCTGGAGTGACCGGGCCGGCCCTACGGAAATTTCCCACCGGTCACCAGGATAAATCGGGAAGCGCTCGCGGTGGGCAGTCTAGAAGCCCAACGTCCCAGGGTTCGCTCTCCATTTGGAAGAAAAATTCTTACAAAATACGCCGATTAGCCCGGATATTATATCTAGTATGTGAGAAGGACGGACATATTAATTTTATCAAATTTTAATCCTTAAATTTTATATTAATAATATATACATATTAATTAACAGTCCATCTTAAAAAAATTAATTATCAGTCCATCTTATAAAACTTATAATCTTATAAAACTTATATGACACTCAAATATTGCACACAGGAGTCCACGTTTTGATTCTGCCCAATTTTTTACAGTGGACTTCTTTTATAAAGCCGTCTGATCAATCAAACAGACACTGCATGAAAGGGACCGTTCCCCTCCCTAGCCACGTTAATCCTCAAAGACAAGTAACTCAACGCTGGATGGTTCCGTAAAAAACATTAAAAAATTAAGAATCTAATGCTTAATTAGATTTATCGATAATCTATTAAAGACATACTCAAATTTATGAATTGATATATACATATAGAGAAAAAAATGATCTGCTACGGACTATATACGGACTGGTGCCTGATCGATCACCAAATTGATCAGGCAGGTACCTGATCGGTCACCAGACCGATCAGGTGGTACTTGATCGGTCTGGTGACCGATTAGGCAAGCCTTATCGGCCATCGGAGACTCGAGAGCATCCCGACGGGTTCACCCATACTCGACGGGTTCACCCCTACCCCCTAGGGTTCATCGCACCCCCTGGGTTATAGTTTTGTTCGGGGGCGGCAGCCGAATGCCGGCGTTGGTGTCGAGAAGTCACAGGTCGTGTGCCTGATCGGCCATCGGAGGCTTGGGAGCTCCCCAACGGGTTCACCCTACCCCCTAGGGTTCATCGCACCCCCCGGGTTATAGTTTTGTTCGGGTCGCAGGTCGTGTGCCTGATCGGTCACCAGACCGATCAGGCACCAGTCCGCTCGCAGTCCGCAGCGCGCGGTCCGCAGCAGATAATTCTTCTATATATATATATATATATATATATATATATATAGTTGACATTTATTATTGATGTATTCAATTTATTTTTTTTTATAATACCTTTCGATCTTTGCTCTCTCCTATATATATATATATATAATTGATTAATTTTTCTTCTTTTTTTTCTCATCTCTTCTCTTTCTTCTCTTTTTTTATGCATGCATACATGAATACAATACATAACACGAGACCTAATATAGAAAAATATCAAGCCCACAATGAGCTTGATATGGAAAAAATATCAGGTTAAATATGAGCTTGATATAAATGTGTTACTTTAGTTGATTTTTTCGATACAATTTTTACACATGCGGAGAAAACTAAATATGCAATGGACGATACCATTGGACTCTTTGCAATCTCAAAAATTCACATGACATACGATGTTTAAGGTTTAGTTGATTTTTTTATAATATGTTAATACTTCTCAAGAAATTGAAATAAATAATGGATATAATATTTGAACTTCTTAATCTCAAAGATCAATAGGAACTGAAATGGGTACAATCGAAACTCTCTAAGTCCTTTAATGAGTTTCGATAAGAAAGGATCAGTAAAAACTTACGTTGGGCCTGATATGGAATTAAACTTGAATGATTTCATATCAGGCCCAACATGAATTTTTGTCAATTTTTACCGATTCTTTCTTATTATATTTTAACACCTCTGGAAAAGCCAAAATAAATAATGGATATCCTATTTAAACGTCTTGTAATTTCAAAAATTCATAAGAACTGAAATTGGTGCAATAGTAACTCTTTAAGTTCATTAATGAGTTTCAATAAGGAAAAATCGGGAAAAAACTTACGTTAGGCCTTATATATTTAATGTCAACCCCATGTTGGGCTTGATATGATTCAATATCAAGTTCATTAGTGAGTTTCAGTTAAAATTCACTGATAGATTTAGAGAGCTCCAATTGCACCCGTTTCAGTTCCTATGAATTTATGAGATTATAAAAAGTTCAAATATGATATCCATTATTTATTTCGACTTCTTCGGAGGTGTTAAATTAACATAAGAAAGAATCGATTAAAAATCCAAGTTCGACCTGATATGATTCCATATCAGGCCGAACGTAGACCTAATATGATTCAATATCAAGCCTAACGTGAGCCTAATATGGAATCATATCAGCTCCAATATGGGTTTTTTTTGTCGATTCTTCTGTTAAATACCGAAATTTAAGGGGTTTAAATGGAAAATTTTGAAAATTAAGGGTCTTGTTAGAATTAACCAAATTAGAGGGGCCTTTTTGTAAAAGAGCCAAAACAAATAAAAACCCTAACTTTTCCTCCCTAAATCCATTTTTCTTTCATTTTTTCCCCGACGCACGCACGCGCCGACTCGCTTGTTTCCCGCGCGGTGGTTCCTCGCGAGCGACGCCGAACGCCGCACCCTTCTCCTCCTCCCTGATCTTCTTCTTCTTCGTCTGCTTCGGCACACGCGAAGGAGGCGCCGAGCGCCTTGTCCCCTGTTCGTGGTTCTCTCCTCCTCTTCCTTCACGCGATTTCGGCCGGTGATCCTCCCCCTCTTGTGTCGAGTCGTCAGAATTGGAGAGATATCAAGGTAAGTGTTTAGGTTTGGTTGTTTGTTTTTGATCCCTCCCTACTCCCTTCTCTTATGTGCGATCGGCGTCGCAAAGCCTAAGTTACGATCCTCCTTTTCTTGTGAGCAGCGACACTCGTTCATGGTCACGTTTCCTCCCAGCATATATTTGTTTATAATTTTCAACAATTTTACTCTGCTTGCATACCTCAGCTCCAACTGTGTAGATAAGTTTCCCTTGACTAACTATGAATGCATTTGAGAGAGTACTTATACAAATTATAGGGGACTAGAAAATGATGTATATTGTTTTAGGTATGGTTTTCTTGTAAAGCTTTTTACATTTATATTAGGCGATTGCATTCATCGTGAACATTTGTTATTAATACATTTGATTTGGTGATGCATCTGTATCAAATAATTTTTAGGAAATTAGTAACATTTAGAAAGTTTTTCCTACTCGTGATTGAAGTGGGAGTTTAGTTTTGGTTGAATTGATGTTGATTAGCTTCTAAGAGTGTAGCTAAATTTAGAAAATTGATCCCCTGTGGAGTTGTAGAGGAATCGTTTTATAGTGGGTTGAATGTTGGTATAGTTCTCTGATTTGTTTCCACCGCCATAAGATAAAGAGGTTGAAATGGAATTGTGATAATAATGTTAGAAAGGAACCATAGTTGACACACACACACACACACACACACACACACACACACACACACACACACACACACACACACACACACACACACACACACACACGTAGTTATTTGCTTATATGTAGTCTGACTATTTTAATAATTTTATAATTAGCTAAACTCTAATATTGATACAGGTACCTTGACCATTTACATGTGTACAGTCGCGGGGGTTCTTTCGGACATGTTCTACGATTAAGGCGGGTACTTCTCCTTGTATTCTAGTAGTTCTTTTATCTTTAATGCATGACTTGTTATGTCTGAATAGGTCTGGTTGACCTTGTTCCTTATTGTTGTTTATTTTACATTGGTTGTTGATACTTCATTTGACCTTCGACTTTAAATTAAAAATTCGTATATGTACAGTTTCTCATTGATTTTCCATTCTGTAAAGTACCGCTCGTATGCGAGTACTTAAATGTTCACTAAACACCACTAGGATAGTTGGCATTAGAAACACCCTACCTAGTAGTTTAGTTGCATATTTGTTGCTTTCTAGTTGCTTTCTATTATTTGTTGTTTTTGTTGTTGCATCGTTGTTATTCGGTTGTTTGTGTGTACTGGTATCATGCACCATACCTGCACCGTTGCATACTGACGACTGTTGGGCTTCCATATGGTTAAGCCATCGTCAGTCATCTAGTTGTTAAGTTCTACTTCGAGAGCTCTTAATATTGTAAGTTCCTAAGCTTGTAATCAAAGTCTTTGCATTTTCCAAAAGTTCTTTTTGCAACTATCTTTGTTATAAGTTTGGAAGGCTTCCGTTTTGTTTATGGTATCAGAGCGAAGTTAAGGTCATGGCTGAGTAAAAACCTTATCAAGGTATTCATGGCTAGAGGTCCCTGGGACATCCTTTCCTTGTAATTTCTACCCTGATTTTAAGAAAAACATTAATAAGCATCTTTCTTTAAAATCTTAGGATAACGAATTGCAAGCATTGATAATTGCAGTTGAATTTGAGGATCCAACTGCTGCTCCAGGGTATAATTGTAGGCTCTCTGTCCTCTAATCCGCCTTGTTACCCTTTGCAAGGCCCTTTGGGCATTATACCTTCTCCTCTAGTTCTGTTGGTAATCACGTATCTGGTCTTCAAATAATGGAGTATTTTCTGTATTTGTAGTGACTGGAGGATTTTGAGTTCTTGTTGTCATCATTTTTGCTGCTTCTGAACTTCCTTTAGAATGTCGTAAGGATCCTTGAATACAAGGAGTTTGCCCTTCCCTTCTTTAGGTTTTTCCTGAACAGACAAAGTTTTAATTTTATCTGTTAAGTTTTGAATTACCTCGTCAGGTAAAGATGCAGGGGTAGCAGCTTTTGCTTCTAGTTTCTTGATTCTTTCCTCAAGACCCTCCAACTTCTCAAGGATTGTAACTAGTAGCTGTATTTGAGTGTTAGCCTATTTAATGGCTGCAACAGATCCTTTTATAGCACCCTGATATTCTGCTGGTCTGAGAAAGCCAAGGGCTGGGGCTTCAATTCCTTCGGTTGCTTGAAGAGCTTCTCTGTAGCTGGTCGTTGCTTGGGTATTAATGTAACTCATGCATTAACCCAGGTTTCTACTTTGTGGAGGAGTTTTTCAATCTTTTCAAGCTTTTTATTGAAATCTTCAGAGAGTTTTGGTTGTATACTGGCTACTGCGTTCTTAAGTTGCCTTTCAGTTAGTGGTTGCTGGGCTACCACTACCTCAGTAAGAGATACTAAGGATCTCCTTAGTTCTTTGTTTTGAATTTTCAACTCTTCAATTTCTTCTTGAATTTTCTTAAAATTTTTAAGATGGACTCGGCAAGAAAGACAAAGTCGGTCGTAGATTACTGCTAGGTTATGAGCAAGTTCTTTTACTGTTGGCTTAGTTTCGGCGAGGTCAAGGTACTCAAGGTTTGAGGTATGGGATTTGGAGTACCATTCCTGAATCTTTTCTTCCCAATGTTTAGACATAAGACATTTATAACTTCTTTCCTCCCTTAATTCGTTTTTAGATCTTATACTTACAGCTTAGAGGGTTCTAAAGGCTTTCTTGCTCATACAGATGTGCCCTTGGGCTTACAATCGGCCTCCTTGCCTTAGTTGCCAAGTTAGGATCTGTCCTTTTGCAATCCACCATCGTTCCCCAGTCGCCTTATCACAATAAAACCTAAATTACGTCTTTCAAGAGGACTTAAGTTACTAAAGCACTATATCAGTAAGAGATTTCGCTATAACTGATCAACAGTTGCAATTCGCTAGTCTCCTTCTTAGGAATCACTATAACTGATCAACAGTTGCAATTCGTTATCCTAAGATTTTAAAGAAAGATGCTTATTAATGTTTTTCTTAAAATCAGGGTAGAAATTACAAGGAAAGGATGTCCCAGGGACCTCTAGCCATGAATACCTTGATAAGGTTTTTACTCAGCCATGACCTTAACTTCGCTCTGATACCATAAACAAAATGGAAGCCTTCCAAACTTATAACAAAGATAGTTGCAAAAAGAACTTTTGGAAAATGCAAAGACTTTGATTACAAGCTTAGGAACTTACAATATTAAGAGCTCTCGAAGTAGAACTTATGTCGGAGTCTCGACTTGTGTTCTGCAACGAGCTATCTAAGGACTTATATAGAGGTGTAGAATGCTGAACAGGGTGCTCATTGGGCCCCATCTTCATTCAAGCATATCTTTCCCTCTGGTCCTTTACACGCATGCCTAATGCTTATTTGATAGGGCATCTTTATCTTTTAGACTAGTGGACGGTCTCTTGAGGTACAAGTCCAGTTGTCTTTTGAATAAAGTAGCCGAATGCGAAGCTAGAAAGTGAAGGCTAGTAGCTAAAAGTAAAGGCTAGTAGCCGAAAGTAAAGCTAGAAAGTAAAGGCTAGCTATTATTTGGATTTTTGGGTCCATCATGCTTCCTTATGGTGGTATTCTTTGATGCGTTGTGCCACGTTTTGTGCCTTTATAAAAAGGTCCAATAATTCTTCTTTTGCTTTAGTCACTTCAGGAAGAGAATCTTTGAAGTAGAGGCCACCCCTGAGCTGTCCGCGATTCGCAAAATCTGCTTCTTTGGTGCTAACAATAAGTTTGAGCTCCCAGATGCTTTGAGGACTTTTCTTGATACGGTCCATTCAATATCCCCAAGGTGTTCTCTGAGATCTTTTTCATGGGGTCCACTAATTCTTTGGCTTGGGCTCCCGCTAAGTTCTTTATACTGGTCCAGAAATTCATAAGGTCCACCAGGTGTTGGGATGCTTTGATATTGGGCTTCTTCTTCAGTTGTGCTAGCGTCTCCTCGGTTTGGGCCAAGACCAAATAGTCTTCTTCTTGAGGAAGCCATGGGCCTGTAATGAAACAAACAAGGAGAGATAGGGTGTCAGCTAGGTTATTGTCTTTACCTTCGATGTGTTGGAACTGAACATCGAGCCCTAGACCTGTAATATAATCCGTAAAAGATAACCATCGGACTCTTGAGGGCTTGTTCTGAGCGGATTTATTAAAGAAACTTATAATTGCTTGGCAATCAGTTCTGATAATGAGTTCCTTTTTATCAAGGTAGTAGATCTTGAAACTGCTCAGACTATTCATGACGACATGGATTTCTGCATCTATTGTAGACTTAAGAGGGGAATACTTCCCACTTGAGTATGCACAGATTTTTTCTTCGGTGCGAGGATCTTTCTTTATCTTCCATTTACAGACACCGCCCCATCCTTCCATGCAGCCATCTGTTTCTAAAATAATGAAACATTCTTCGGGAGGAATTGCGAGGTCAGGGAGTTTAGAGATTAGTTCCTTAATCCTTTTTACCAAGATCCAATCCTGAGAATTCATCTTCCTTTCTCCTGTTGGAGAAGTTTTTGAATACAAGGGTCCCAATAATCTGCCAAGGTTGGGGATATAGCTGCGAGCATAGTTAAGGAGTCCTAACCAGGACCTTAGACCATTTATTGTCTCTAATTTTGATTCCTTGAAATCAGCAATCTTGGAGATGATGTGAGTCTGAAGTTTAATAGTGGAAGGTCCAATTGTAGCCCCAAGAAACTCAACTTCAGGGGTCCCGATTTTCATCTTTGTGGGACTTAATATTAATCCATTTTTCTGACAGATTTTTAGCATAACTTCTAGGTGCTCCTTGTGTTCCTGCTCTATTTTTGAGAATACCAAAATGTCATTAATATAGACAGCAATGAAATTTTCGGTACCTTTAAAACAGTTGTCCATTTTCCTCTGAAAAATAGCTGGAGCATTCTTTAGTCCAAATGGCATTACAAGCCATTCATATAAACCGTCGGGGACCCAGAAGGCGGTCCATTCTATTGATTCAGGATCCATAGCAACTTGGTGGAATCCAGACTTTAGATCAAACTTAGAATAAATGCTGCTTCCTCCAATCCTTTTGATGATTGTGTTGATGTCGGGGAGGCTGTATTGGTCTTTATGGGTGTTGTCATTGAGCCTTTTATAGTTAAAGACCATGCGTTCCTTTCCTTTTACTTCCCGTTTGGTAACTGGATCAATAGTAGTTCCGGAATGGACTATTATAGCTGTTGTTCTATGCCTGCTTTTGGATGGCCTGATAACTTTCAACTCCAGCAGAGTTTTGATATGCTTCTTGAAAGAGTCCTGCATCTGAGGAGTAACATGTTTTAAAGGTCTGTCTTCTATGGTTAAGTCTGGATTCTTGATGTCCAGTTTGCATTTGATCTGGTTCTGACTCCAATACTTCATAGGATCATTCCCAATATAACCAGTATCTGTTAATTTCTGTAGAATCCCTTCTATCTTTGAGGTGGTTTGCCAGGTGCAAACTTGCTCCTGGATCTGATAATACTCCTCTTCTTCTAACTCCAGTTCTTCAATCGCAGGGGTTGCAGTCACAGTTTGACATGTTTTGATAGTTGTAATATTTTTATAAAATGTTACCTCGTCGCCCTTTATTCTGATGCCTCCATATAGGGATCTTATGAAATTGCAGCCAATTATCATGTTAATATTTCCTCCAAGTGCGAGAGGGAAAGCATATGTGTAGGGAATACGGAAGGAATGTTCCCCAATCTTCATATTCCCATATTTGAGCTTCTTAGTTGCAGTAGTCTTGGAGTTGATCCCACTGAAATTAACAGCAAATGTGTTTTCTTCAATAGCTTCAGGAGGTACAGACTGTTGATCTATGCAACATGTTGTAGCACCAGTGTCTAGAATAACATTTACTTTGAACTCTTTACTCCTGGAATATTAAGCTCAATGCTTAGGTTGAATAAGCCATTTGTCCTTTTCTTGGGCTGGGTAGCTTCTTCTACTGAAAATGCCTTTTCTCTGCCTTCTGTTATAATAACATTTATCTCCTCCTCTTCTTGTTCAGTATCTACTGGGTCAGGGATGTGGGTTCCAGCCTGATATTCCTGTAGTTGTTTTCTGAGGTCATAATTTTCTAATTCCAGAGCTTCAATTTTTAATCGGAATTCCTCATTTTCGGTATCAACTTCTAATTTGTCTGCCGAGGCAATTCTAATCAAATCTTCTTCTCTTGTCTTGTATTCTTTTTCCAGCTGTTCTTGCTGTAGCTTGGCTAATAATTTGCTGGCTTCTAATTCTTGTCTTAGCCTTTCTATTTCAGCTTCCACCCAGGTGGCATATGCTTGATGCTCTTTTATGAAACTCATGGGATTATATGGAATAGCTGTTTCTCGTTGAACTGGAATTGTAATATCAAAATAATTATCCGTACACATACCACAGGATGTTATGTTGCAACTGGTGCAATGCATTCGGTGCTTCTTCATGGTCTCCCTCTTGCAACAGTGGCATCTTTCGTATGAAGAAGGTACTTCATCATTTATTATCCAGATATGTTGGCAATCATGTTGCTCTCTTGTGACTCTAACCATTGGTTGCCAGCTCCCAGTTTTGCCTATCATGTAGCAGTTTCTTTGTTCAATGAAAACATTTAAATATTCATGAGCAAGTACCTGCTGGTCTTCTCCTTCAGATATGCTGTAGATAGCATCTGATTGGTCGTCACCTTCTTGTACTGACATTATTTCAAAATCTTCGGGTAGCTCTAATCCTTCAAACATAGCAACCCTTCGTATGTTCTTGTACTCCTTAGGGCAATCTCGCGCAAAATGCCCTTCTTCGCCACATAAGAAGCATTTGCACTTCTTGTTGCGGATTAAATGCTTCTTCTTTTCTATCCGAGCATGAGATTCATGAGGTTTGCCTTTATATGTGGTAGATTTTCTAATTCCAAATCTTTTGTTTGGCTTTTGATAATACCCAGGGATGGGTATCTAGCTGCAGAATGATAGATCCTTGAGGGATCTACTGAAAGCCACCCTTTTGCATTCTTCTTCAAGGTACCTGTAGGTGAATATTATTCGGGGGTGTACCCCTATAGTATTACCTTGGTATTTTTCTTCAAATGCTGCCTTGACCCTCTTTCCCAAGTCTCCGGGAAGTTTTAACCAGAATTTTTCAGATAGTTCGGACCCCGTGAATAGCCTTCCTGTTTTAGCTGCCAGGTTCATATAGTCATTCATGAATGAGATTATATCCTTTACCTGGGTGCAAGAAATTCTTTCCAGGTCTTGATATGCTCTATCTTGTATATCCGTTGATCCTTGAAAGGGATCTTCTAACAAGAATATTCTTCTGATTTGGGAAATTATATTTTGAGTCTCATTCCTCCCATCAGCAGAGTTAACAAGCTTCTGGTATTCCGTGGGATAAGCCATTCTCCATTGAATCCAAGTTAGCCTTTCAGTTTCCCCGAGTAGATTTTCAATAAAATCTACTTTGTCCTGCACATCAGAAAAGTTTTGTAATGCTACAATGTTTTTCGTTATACCTTCCCAACTTAAGAGGACATCATCAATTTTGCCAAGCTGGGTAGGTAATGTTAAAATTGCGCCAGTTTGTTGATGAGCAGAAGGTAAATTCCACCACTCGGACGTATCACGCCCAGTGAATCTTCTGGGTCTAGCAGATGGCTCAAGTACACAGCTCATAGGTTCTGGCTTAGGGCCTGGTGGTTTTGGGGGAAAACCAACAGGATTCATTGTTTCATCAGCAGGTGGCCTGTATTGGGAATTTGCTTCCTGAGAGTAAACTTGTTCGGTAAGGGCCTTTAACTGTGGATAATCAGTAATCCATTCTTCTGAGACTACATCAAGTAGTTCATCGGTTTTATTTGCATCTTCCTCATCATCCCACCCTGTTGGTATGATAGGGATATCTTTGATTTTCGGCCTGGCATAGTTGACATAGTAATCTAACTTTCCACTAGGTTCCCCCATGGTATCCCATATGGCTTCTTTCGGTATATCGTCATCGTCCCCATCATCTTCCGCAAAGGGATTTGTAAATTCCACTGTGTGATTGTCTTGTAATGCCAGGTATTGTAAATAATTTAAATAATCATCATCAGTGTTGTTGAACATACACAGGAAATTTATGGATGATTGGGATGGCTCATCAAGTTGTTGCTGTAAACTTCGCCTGTATGTTCTTGAGTTTTGCAGCATTCTTGTGATTTGGGCAATCGATGAGGCTAATGTGGGTGGTCCTTCAACAAGGTCTAAGTAGGCCTCTTCTTCATAGAATTTGTGTTGGGCAACCCGATAGTCCCTGGCCTTTTTGCTCAAGTTATTCAACTTGTCAGCCTTACTTTGTACTGCCTTACCTTTTCGGTCTTTAGTAACATGGAAGTCGTATTCTTGGGCGCAGTCTTCATCACTGCAACAATAGTAACAACCGAGCATTGAGGATTAGCTTTGTATTGGGAACAGACCTGAATAGTAGTTGAGCCAAAGCCTCATGTCCCTCTTTCGGTATGTTGTAATGTTTCGACTTCTCGTATTTGTGGAATATCAATATGTTCCAAAATAAGTTGGGCTATATATTCTTGTTTTTCAAAATAAATATCATCACTTGTTGTATTGTAAGCCAAGATTTGACTTCGCCCCTGTAATCAGTGTCAATTACACCTCCCATAATGATTATCCCCATTAGTGCTATACTGGATCGGGGGGCCAGTCGTGCATAAACTCCTTTGGGAACCTGAATACAAATTCCTGTAGTTAACAACCCTTTTTCCTTGGATTTTATGATGTATGCTTTGTCTATTGCAACATCATATCCTGCTGCTCCTGTGCTTCTTCTTATAGGTAACACAGCTGTTGCTGAAATCCTTTTGACTAACAATTCTTCTGCTTCTATTCTTGCTTCAGTGAATACTGCAATTATATGATTGGTGATCTCCTCCTCATCAGATAGTATTTCTTCATCTCTTGAGTTATATGCTGGGGGGTTTGTTATGGCTGCAACCTGGTAGTTATTGAAGCTAATAGAAATTCTTGGGATAATCGCTGGCAAGGAGATAGGTCAATCTTCGCTACTATGGAGATTGATCTTACACGAGGAACGCAACTGGTATATGTAATACCAAATACAATGCTTACTGTTCCTGATTTTTATAGAAATATAAAGGTGTCATTTCTAGCTAGGGGATATGAGAACTGGCAAAATGGTGAAGCTAATATCCTTGTTACCAGAGGATTAGTGGGCAGATTATCCAACACCCCCAATGTTGGATTTGCATATGAAGTACAAAATGTTGTTGACTACTTGGCAAGCCATGGAGTAAGGGCACTTCCTGAAAGAAGATATAATACAAGGGATATTTCAGGCCAAAACTGGATGATCAGGCAATCTACAGTAAACATCCCTATGCAACCAACGGAGGTAAACACACGAAACTTACTAGATGGAAGAATTTCTATTAGCTTCAATAACTACCCACTAATCCTTAGTGAGTATTACCTTGGTATTTTTCTTCAAATGCTGCCTTGACCCTCTTTCCCAAGTCTCCGGGAAGTTTTAACCAGAATTTTTCAGATAGTTCGGACCCCGTGAATAGCCTTCCTGTTTTAGCTGCCAGGTTCATATAGTCATTCATGAATGAGATTATATCCTTTACCTGGGTGCAAAAAATTCTTTCCAGGTCTTGATATGCTCTATCTTGTATATCCGTTGATCCTTGAAAGGGATCTTCTAACAAGAATATTCTTTGGATTTGGGAAATTATATTTTGAGTCCCATTCCTCCCATCAGCAGAGTTAACAAGCTTCTGGTATTCCGTGGGATAAGCCATTCTCCATTGAATCCAAGTTAGCCTTTCAGTTTCCCCGAGTAGATTTTCAATAAAATCTACTTTGTCCTGCACATCAGAAAAGTTTTGTAATGCTACAATGTTTTTCGTTATACCTTCCCATCTTAAGAGGACATCATCAATTTTGCCAAGCTGGGTAGGTAATGTTAAAATTGCGCCAGTTTGTTGATGAGCAGAAGGTAAATTCCACCACTCGGACGTATCACGCCCAGTGAATCTTCTAGGTCTAGCAGATGGCTCAGGTACACAGCTCATAAGAATAACTTGAGCAAAAAGGCCAGGGACTATCGGGTTGCCCAACAAAAATTCTATGAAGAAGAGGCCTACTTAGACCTTGTTGAAGGACCACCCACATTAGCCTCATCGATTTCCTAAACCACAAGAATGCTGCAATACTCAAGAACATACAGGCGAAGTTTACAACAACAACTTGATGAGCCATCCCAATCATCCACAAATTTCCTGTGTACGTTCAACAACACTGATGATGATTATTTAAATTATTTACAATACCTGGCATTACAGGACAATCACACAGCGGAATTTACAAATCTCTTTGCGGAAGATGATGGGGACGATGACGATATACCGAAAGAAGCCATATGGGATACCCTAGGGGAACCTAGTGGAAAGTTTGATTACTATGTCAACTATGCCAGGCCGAAAATCAAAGATATCCCTATCATACCAACAGGGTGGGATGATGAGGAAGATGCAAATAAAACCGATGAACTACTTGCTGTAGTCTCAGAAGAATGGATTACTGATTATCCACAGTTAAAGGCCCTTACCGAACAAGTTTACTCTCAGGAAGCAAATTCCCAATACACACACACACACACGTAGTTATTTGCTTATATGTAGTCTGACTATTTTAATAATTTTATAATTAGCTAAACTCTAATATTGATACAGGTACCTTGACCATTTACGTGTGTACAGTCGCGGGGGTTCTTTCGGACACGTTCTACAATTAAGGCGGGTACTTCTCCTTGTATTCTAGTAGTTCTTTTATCTTTAATGCATGACTTGTTATGTCTGAATAGGTCTGCTTGACCTTGTTCCTTATTGTTGTTTATTTTACATTGGTTGTTGATACTTCATTTGACCTTCGAGTTTAAATTAAAAATTCGTATCTGTACAGTCTCTCATTGATTTTCCATTTTGTAAAGTACCGCTCGTATGCGAGTACTTAAATGTTCATTAAACACCACTAGGATAGTTGGCATTAGAAACACCCTACCTAGTAGTTTTGTTGCATATTTGTTGCTTTCTAGTTGCTTTCTGTTATTTGTTGTTTTTGTTGTTGCATCGTTGTTATTCGGTTGTTTGTGTGTACTGGTATCATGCACCATACCTGCACCGTTGCATACTGACGACTGTTGGGCTTCCATATGGTTAAGCCGTCGTCAGTCATCTAGTTGCTTTGCCACTCAACCACTTGTTGTGGTAGTTGCTAGAGTGGGAGCAACCATCCTATTACGCCACACTCGACCACTCATGTACAGTGGATGTTGGAGTTGTAGGCAAACAGTGGACACCCTCACCGTTGTTTTCATGGGATATCAGAGCTGTTGGTGGCTCCCCCTTTATATAGGGGTTTTAGAGTAGTTGGTTCTCCAACATCCTGTCCACTCAACCACATCTATCAGTGGTATTTGTTGGAGTGCGTATAGTTGTCACAGCCCTACCCACTCGACCACACAGATGTGATGTGTTGGCGGTTTGACTAGCGTCAGGGGTGACACATGTCATTGCATCTATTGCATTTATACATTTTTTTGTGTTTGTTGCATTTATATGAGCTATGATTGCTGTATTTGATTGACAAACATATTTGTTGATACTATGTTATCATGTATGTTTTCACATTGTTTTATACATGCTTTGGTGTCCTCTATTTCCTAGAGACTGTACATCGTTGTTAACTGTTGCTTCTTATATCTTTATGATGTCATGCAATTGTCTACTCATATACCCGCAGAGTCCGCCCGGACTCACCACCACTGCTATCTATTTTGTTTCAGGTAGCAAGTAGATGCACTACTTGGAGCCAGGAGAGGATTAAGTTGTCAGTCCCACGGTGTCGAGTTTGTTCTGTATTTGGTTTACTATCGCAGTACTTTATTTTTGCATTTTCGTTGTTTTCTCATTTACTTTATCAGTCGTTAGATGTTTTATTAGTCCAATAGTGTCCTAGTTGAGGTATGCTCGTTTTGGACTCATGTTGGAGTTCCCTTTGTATTCGGATTTTTTTAGCTTTATTTCTGCTAAAAGACGTTAAATGTTTTGCGATGTTTAAGTTATTTTATCTTTATTGTTCATAGTGATATAAACTGTGTGGTTGTGTATTTTATTTTCTAGTTTTGATGGCTGAGCCATCTTATATGTGAGAGATTATGTGTTATATGTCCCAACTTGTTCGTCGTATAGGAGAGATGCTACCTAATTTTCTAGTAAGCATGTGTCTCTGGGGGCATGACATCTTCCTTATTTTAATTTAACACTTCTAGAGATGCTGAAATATACTCATTTTATGTCCTGTAGAGTTTTGAGATTGTAACGTATAACAAGTCTAATGATATCTTCCATTGTGTATTTCGGCTTCTCTGGAGATATCAAATTATTTTGAAAAGAATCAATTTTAAATTTTATTTTAGATCTAATATGAATTATATCATATTCATATAGATCTTTGAATATTTATAGATGCATGTATTGAGAGAGAAAGAAAAGAGAAAGATATAGACCTTTGAATATTTATAGATGCATGTCGTGAGAGAGAAAGAAAAGAGAAAAGAGAAAGAGGAAAGAGGAAAGAAAAGGAAAAAGATGTCAACATAGTCAAATTTAATCAGAGATTAACATGGGAAGAAAGTATAATTTTATATGTAAATATTAAAGTAACTTACGTTTTTCATAAATTCAGAAATTTATATACCTTTTAGTAAATTATCGTTTATTTAAATAATCTGACCGGTATAATTTTATATGTACATGTTAAAGTAACTTACGTTTTTCATAAATTCAGAAATTTATCGACCTTTTAGTAAATTATCGTTTATTTAAATAATCTGAACGCCGCAATCCAGCTGCACTCAGGAACATCGGGTCAAATCAGTCAACATCCGACCGTACAATTGCGGCGGACAGATGCGTCAAGGGCAAGGTAGGACGGGACGGGACGGGACGGGACGGGAAGGCATGACTCAACGCCACAACATGTGACGTGACATCCAAATTAAACGTGTTACATGTGGCTATGGCCATTTAGCCTGAGAGGATTCTACTGCCGGATGTACGTGGTACATGTGGCCATTTAGCCAGAAAATGAATCGTCTGTATACTGATCGATAATTAATTATTAGATTCAACGGCTTTTTGGATATATTTAAGAATTAATATTTATAAAAAAAACATATTATAATTTTATTTTTATCAAAGGACATATTCATTTTAATAAACTTCCTCTAATACCCCTTCCACTAACTACTATCTTTCTCTTTCTCTCTGTTAGTAACGAATTCGGAGATATCTGAACATACTTTTTCAGACTTTTTATTTTAAAATAATTTATTATGGAATTGGTTAAAAAACGTAAGGTAAAAATTGAAAAAATATTTCAATAAAAAAAATATCTCATCCAACGTGATTTCAAAAATATAAAGATATGATTTTTTATATTTGATTAATATAAATTAATATATTAAATAATATTTAATAAATATATTAATATATTAAAAAAATCTGAAATCTTGATTTCAGGCGGCGTGGGCCTGAAATCTTTTGATTCAGGCCCGACGTGGACTCAAATTTTTTTTCTATTTTAAAAATATATTAATATATAAAAAATCTATCAAAACACGTAATTTCAAATTAAAACGCAGGGTTTGAAGTCACGCTAGGAGGGCCTGAACAAAGAAGTGTTCATGCCCTCCAGACCTAAGGAGGGCCTAAACATAATCTTGGATAAATATATGTAAGTAAATTAAATAAAAATATCAATAGTTCTAGTTAGAGTTGAGCTAGGGGATGATATTTTTGGTGTCCAAATTTCTAATGATTATAAATTATGTTGCAATAGGAGATTTTTAGGTCTATCAGTGGGTTTTCACCAAAACCCACTAATGGACCTAGGATATTTGGATTTCTCAAAATCCAATATCAATAGTTAGAGTTGAGCTAGGAGATGGTATTTTTGGTGTCCAAACTTCTAATGATTATAAATTATGTTGCAATAGGAGATTTTTAGGTCTATCAGTGGGTTTTCACCAAAACCCACTGATGGACCTAGGATATTTGGATTTCTCAAAATCCAATATCAATAGTTAGAGTTGAGCTAAGAGATGATATTTTTAGTTTCCAAACTTCTAATGATTATAAATTATGTTGCAATAGGAGTTTTTTAGGATGAATTAATGAGTTTCGGTGAAAACTTACTGATGGACCGAAAAAATATTTCAGTTAAAAAAATATCTCATCCAACGTGATTTCAAAAATATAAAGAGATGATTTTTCATATATGATTAATATAAATTAATATATTAAATAATATTTAATAAATATATTAAATAAAAAACTGAAATCTTTTGATTCAGGCCCGACATGAACTCAAATTTTTTTTATTTTAAAAATATATTAATATATAAAAATCTATCAAAACACGTGATTTTTGATTTAAACGCAGGGCCTGAAGTCATCCTAGGAAGGCTTGAAATCAAATAATTTCAGACCTTATAAATAAATAATTTAATAAATAATGATTAAATATAAAAAAATTAAAATAAAAGAATTTAAGTGCCTTGGGCCAGAAGTCAGATGACTTCCGGCCCTCCTACCGTGATTTTAGGCCCTGCATTTGAATATGAAATTATGTATTTTGATATGTTTTTTATATATTAATATATTCATTAAATATTATTTATTATATTAATTTAGATTAATCAAATATAAAAAATTATCTCTTTATATTTTTGAAATCATGTTGAAAGAGATGTTTCTTTTAACTGTGCCCAAGATGTAGTCATATTTATACATCTTTGTGTACCAACTGATACGGTTAGAGAACATAACTGAAAATTATTGGTACTAAGTTTGCACATCAGAAATAACATCTCCTAAGTAAATTCTAAATAGAGATATCAAGTATAGAGAAATCCAAGTATCCTAGGTCCATTAGTGAGTTTTCATCGAAACCCACTGATTCATCTTAGAAAACTCTTATTGCAACATAATTTATAATCATTAGAAGTTTGGACACCAAAAATACCATCTCCTAGCTCAACTCTAACTATTGATATTGGATTTTGAGAAATCCAAATATCTTAGGTCCATCAGTGGGTTTTGGTAAAAATCCACTGATAAACCTAATAATCTCCTATTACAACATAATTTATAATCATTAGAAGTTTGGACACCAAAAATATCATTTTCTAGCTCAACTCTAATATTGATATTGGATTTTGAGAAATCCAAATATCCTAGGTCCATCAGTGGTTTTGGTGAAAACTCACTGATAGACCTAAAAATCTCCTATTGCAACATAATTTATAATCATTAGAAGTTTGGACACCAAAAATACCATCTCCTAGCTCAACTCTAACTAGAACTATTGATATTTTTATTTAATTTACTTACATATATTTATCCAAGATTATGTTTAGGCCCTCCTTAGGCCTGGAGGGCCTGAACACTTCTTTGTTCAGGCTCTCCTAGCGTGACTTCAGACCCTACGTTTTAATCTGAAATTACGTGTTTTGATAGGTTTTTTTATATATTAATATATTTTTAAAATAGAAAAAAAAATTTGAGTCCACGTCGGACCTGAATCAAAAGATTTCAGGCCCAATGTGGGCCTAAAATCAAATGATTTCAGGCCCACGCTGCCTGAAATCAAGATTTCAGATTTTTTAATATATTAATATATTTATTAAATATTATTTAATATATTAATTTATATTAATCAAATATAAAAAAAATCATATCTTTATATTTTTGAAATCACGTTGGATGAGAATTTTTTTCACTGAAATATTTTTTTGATTTTTTACCTTACGTTTTTTAGCCGATTCCATAATAAATTATTTTAAAATAAAAAGTTTAAAAAAGCATGTTCTGACGTCTCGGAATTCGTTACTGATAGAGAGAATGAGAAAGACAGTAGTTAGCGGGAGGAGTATAAGAAGAAGTTCATTAAAATGAGTGCGCCCTTTGGTAAAAATGAACCCATGGTACGCCTTTTGGTAAATACCAATTCTTAGGTACGTCCTTTGGTAAAAAGCTGTAGATTTAAACTCCCTCGATTAACTAGGGTAGTTAGTTCATAAAAAATATTATTATTAATAGTGATTGGGATGCTAACTGGAGATAGATGCGTGATTTGAGAAGGCTACGTAGTCTAATTACAATGATAGGAGAGAAGTACCCGAGACCATCTTGGAAGAGAAGTGCTCAAGGCCATCTTGAGAGAGAAGTCCTCAAGATTAACTCGGGAAGGAAGGGCATGAGGTCATCTCGCGAGGAAAGTTCAACCGAGTGCTAGGCCTCGGTCAGCCTGTTACTCAAGATTTCATTCATGAAGTCGCTAAAATATCTTTTGGAATACAAGCAGAGCATTAATGACGAAAAGGGAGAATAACCCAAAATGATAATGGTAAACTTAATAAGCGCAGTGACGGTTATAAGCACTCCCCCTGCATAGGACAGCTGGCAGGTGGTTACGACTCATAACACATGATAATAATGGTGAACTTAATATGCGCGACGATAGTGACCAGTATCCCCTTGCGTATGACAGCTGGCAGGCGATCACGACCAGTGATGCGTGGAAACAAGAGAGATGGTTACGATAACGTGGGAGTGATCGAAGGGAAGGAACAACGACTATATATGGTGTTTAGGCACCTAGGTAAAAGGGGGAACTCTCTAAACTCTAAATAGTTTACTTCCTTGTTTCTCGCCTATTTTGAAGGGCTTCTAACTTGAGCATCAGAGAGGGTTCCGCTGGAACTCCTTCTAGTGTGTCCAAAACCTATGTACTCAGCATGAGTCCACTAATGGTCTCCTTTCCGGAAATTCTGGAGGCGGAGAATACCCATCTTACAGTATGATTTACAAGCAAAGAATAAATAAATTGAACTCGTAAAATAACACACAAACCAAAACAGAACTCGGCCAACTCTGGAAGTCCGAAGTGCCGTGCACTTTCTCCTAGAGCCTCCTTGGTCGCAGAGCTTCGACTTGAGTGCTTTTGCTTTGCAGAAATTGCTAAGACGGTTGTGGAAATTGATGATGTACTGCAATGAGGGGTCGAACCCCTTTATATAGTAGCTTCCCGGGCACCCCTGATGTCTTGGGCGCCTGCCACGTGTCGGTCAACACTCATCCATTGCACCAAACTCGCAGGGCTGATAAAACTTCCTTCTCAAGCGCCTTATAGGACTCAAGTGCCTGTTATGGCTCAGGCGCTACCACATGGTCCAATCCTGACCGTAGATGTGATCTTTGGCCGATAAGCTGAATCAGCCTTCCCAAGCGCCTAACCCATATAGGGCGCCTAGGATACCAAGCATCTGAAACATCCCAGGCACCTGGGAACCCCTTTCCCAGGTTCCTTTGTTTTGTGTTCTGCTCTCCATCTTGCTTCCAACTCTAGGTACCTGCAAGACAACAAAACACACAAACAAAACAAATAATCTTACGCCTTAGTTTATTGGTTCTGACTTTGGATTTCACCCGAAACCCTAGGTCGAACCGACGCTTAATGTTCCCTTTCCCGGGGAACGCGTCCTCACCTACTCCACACTGGAAAAGTAGCGTTTGCCAACCGGAACCTCCGATTGGACTTTCGCTCAGCCTCCGAGAACCCGAATCTCGAGACGTCCGACCTCGACCCATCTCTACTTCTATTCGCGATCCTTGCTCGACTAAAGCTTTTGCCAACCGGGACATCCGGCTGGACTTTTGCTCGGCCTCCGAGAACTCGGATCTCGAGATGTCCGACCTTGACCCATCTCTACTTTTGTCCGCCATCCTCGCTCGGCAAAGACCCCATTGCCCGATCCCCGACCAGGACTTAGTGCTCAGTCCCCCAGACCAAGACTTCGTGCCTAGCTTCACTCACCAGGACTTAATCCAACCTAGCTTCACTCACTAGGACCCAGCTCCACTCATCAGGATTTACTTTACCTAGCTTCACTCACTAGGATTTCCTTCACCTAGCTTCCCTTGCTAAGACCCAGCTTCACTCACTAGGGTTTCTTTCACCTAGCTTCCCTTGCTAGGACCCGGCTTCACTCACTAGGGTTTCTTTCACCATAATCACTCCTTTGCTAGTCATCATGATCCTGACTAGACTTCCTTCAATCTTCAGTTAAATATAATTTCACACCTCAAGTCCGGTGTGGTTTAATCCCTTGGTCAAACTGACCAACCCTGGGTTTTGGTTCACTCTGCCAAACATCAGATCCTGTTTGGCTATCCCTTTGTCAACTTGATCAAACCTGGGTTTACCCTACCAAACATAAGGTCCTGTTTGGTTTAACCCTTGATCACTTTGACTAACCCTTACCTTGTCTAACATATATTGTTACTAACTTAAGTATATTGTTAAACATCAAAATCCTAGAGGATGACTATTCATCACTGATGCATTTTGCACCAACATAAGGGTGAGCTATGTCCTGTCTCAACACCATTTTTTGGCTTCACTGGACATCGGATGCAGCCGATGGGTCAAATCTCTCTCTCCCTGTCTATGGGGGATGATACCTTGCTGAGGACAAGGAGGACTCCCTTCATGGTGGTGGACGCCCCATTGTCATACAATGTCATTTTGGGAAGGGTAGCCCTCAGTCTGTTCCAAGCTATGGTATCGATCTACCACCAGAAGATTAAGGTCCAGGTCGAGGATCTTGTTGCCGAGGTCAGAGGAGTCAGTTAGTCTCTCGTAGATGCTATAGTAGGGAAGTCAGAACAGAATCCCACAAAAGCCAGAAGACTCACAAGACCTTGCAAATTGACTTAGCGGATCCCCAGACGAAGTAAGAGGCCAAGGAGGAATGTCGGATAGTTGATCACGAAGAAGTCCAAATACATCCTCATTAGGCGGGTGGAGTTACAAGAATCGTTGCGGACCTGAGCCCCAAACTTAGAGACAGGATAATCAATTGCTTGGTCAGTCATTATGATATTTTCCCATGGGCCATCGACGAGATTAAAGGAATTCTTCCCGCCCTCGCTAGGCACCGACTGCATATCACTCCAGGAGCCCGACCAGTAAAACAAAGGCAAAGACATTTTGCTCCAGAACAAAACCAAATAATCAGGGAGGAGGTAGCAAAGTTGCTGCAAGCTGGACACATTCAGGAAGTGCAATTCCCGACCTGATTGGAAAATATTGTATTGGTCCCTAAACCTGGGGGAAAATGGCAGATTTGTGTTGATTTCCAAGATTTAAATAAAGCACGTCCTAAAGACTGTTATCCCTTATCTCACATTGATCAATTGGTTAATTCAACCTCTGGTTATGAATTCATTTCCATGCTCGATGCATACCAAAGATATCATCGGGTTCCTTTGGCTCGAGAAGATCAGCAGAAATTATGTTTTATGACCGCTGATGGCACCAACTGCTACAATGTTATACCATTCGGATTAAGGAAAGCTAGAGCAACCTATCAACGAATGATGAACAAGGTATTTTGACATCAGATTGGTCGAAATATTAAGGTTTACGTTGATGATATCATGATCAAGATCGAGAAAGGGAAGAACATGATTGCCAACCTGAAGGAGACGTTCGCTACCCTCAGAGCTAACAAACTAAAGCTGAATCTAGCTAAGTGTCTGTTCGGAGTGAAAAGTGTTGGATCGAGAGAACCGATAGAGGGGGGGCAGTGAATATCGGAAAACGTTCGGATTTTAGGATTAGAGAAATTACGCAGCGGAATAAAACAATCAAACGCAAACACAGGTAGTTTTACTTGGTTCGGAGCCTAGGTCGACTCCTACTCCAAGGCCCACGGTCGTTGACCGTTTTTTGTGGGCAATTCTATAGGTTCGCAAATCAGTTTACAGTATTGAATTACAAATATAGCAAAGTAAACTTTTAAAACGAAAACTCTTCTTTTACCGACGTCCGATGTAGGTTGTCTTTTTCGGAGCAGCGGGACAGCGTCGGCGCTTGTGTAAAATACGGCCAATTTAAAATCGATAGAATAAATTTTTTTTTCGAAAATTTATTTGAAATACTAGGATTACCGGACTAGGATAAAGGGGTTTTGGATACTTCTCAAATTATGAGAGGGTAAATAATTTAACCGAGACGGAATTATAACTAATTAGAGGGTTAAACAACTAAAACCCTTACCCTAAGGGTAGGGTTGGAAATTGGAAATTTCTGAAGATTGAAGGACTTTTCTGTAAAAAGCCCTTTTGTTTTAAATCCCTCGCCCGCAGCCAAAGCCGCAGATTTGCCTCTCCTCGTGCCCTAGCCGCCGCCGATCTCGCGTGACCTAGCCGCAGGGGAAGGCTGCGACGCCTACTTCTTCCCTTCCTCTCCCTTCTCGCGAACCCTAGCCACCCGCCTCCTCATCTCTCGAAGCTTCCAGCCCAGTTGTTCCTTGATCGAATAGCTCGACACAGGCGCCGACGGTCGAGGAGTCGATCCCTTGTTGTTCTTCACGCGCGTGCGGAGCTGTATCACCAGGGCAATCATTGCTGGGGTGTCTTTCCTCAATCGTGGTCGGCTCTTCACGGGGTGTTTCCTTGCGTCGATTACCTGCTTATGCCGAGAGCTTGATCTAGGGCACAACAGATGGCCTCAACGAGTGCTTTCTTGATATCTTTGGTCTTGGCCGATTCCAATGCTAAGGGGAAATGCGTGTGTCGACTCATCTGAGGTAAGGAATTGTGTCTCTGTTCTAGTTTTCGAATTGGGATTGTGATTAGTTGTTTTGATCAGATTGATTTCCGAGAGCTTGGGATGGAGATGTTTGGATCTTTGTTCTTGGTGCTTCGATCCCTATTCTATTTTGGATTATTGCCTCTTGATAGCAAATTTGGTTTAAATCTATGTTTTAAATCAGAGAATTGATGTAATTGAGTAATGGATTTGGGGTTGCTTTAGAGCTATTCATTTTGAATGGGTGGTTGGATCTGTTAGGTTAGGGATGTTGTAGATGGTTTCCTAATCAGATTGGTAGATCTGTGGATGTGGTCTGTTCGGATATAAAGAATTGCAACCAAGATTTGCCCTGTTCTGATTTCTTTGGAGCTGTGTGTTTGATTTAGATTTCTTAGGATGATGAGTTGGTTTAATCAGATTTTTGGTTAGTATTCTGCCTAAATTCTATTCTTCATGGAATTTGAGTCTTATTGTTACCTATATATGATGATGTTAATTCTATTTTGGCATGATATAGAATGGATAAAATGCTTTGGTTGTTCTTAGCTTAATGAGATGTGGATCAGTTGGAGGGTAATGATTTTGGATTGGATTATAGGTTTTGTTCTCCTTCTTGTGATCATTACCGTGAGCTTTTGGGTGAGCTATGAGTTGAATTACGGATTAGGTTTAATTTGAGATTAAACCTAATAAACTAAACTTGATTGAAACGGGTTTCGAAAACTTAACATGGATCTAATCTAGGTAACTGGGATAATTAGGACGATCCTAATAATTGAGATAACTCGTTTAGCTATAATTTATATATTATTGTAGCTAAACATTATGCCTTTGCTACAGGACACTGACTTTCGGACTTCTGGATGGGAGACCCTTATTTGATACGGACTACTTTTACTCTCTGGAGGCGGGTACCCTTTGACTTATCTTTTAGATATTGTCATATTGCTATGCATTGTCTGTTATAGATAGCAGTAAGTTTATACGCTATCCTGAGTTATTATGCCTATTATGGATACTTGTTAGCTACCCCTGAGTTATTATTCATATTCTGGATACTTATTAGTTATCCCTGAGTTATTATTCATGTCTTGGGTACTTATTAGTTATCCCTGAGTTATTATTCATGTTCTGGATACATGTTAGTTATCCCTAAGTTATTATGCATGTTCTGGATACTTGTTAGTTATCCCTGAGTTATTATGCATGTTCTAGATACTTATTAGTTATCCCTGAGTTATTATGCCTGTCCTGGATACTTGTTAGTTATCCCTGAGTAATTATGCCTGTTCTGGATACTTGTTAGCTATCCCTGAGTTATTATGCATGTTCTGGATACATGTTAGTTATCCCTGAGTTATTATGCCTGTTCTGGATACATGTTAGTTATCCCTGAGTTATTATGACTGTCCTGGATACTTGTTAGTTATCCCTGAGATATTATGTATGTGTATCTATCATACACCATCCTTGCACTGTTGCATGCCGGCGATCAGCGACTCCCTTGTGGTTGAGCCTAATCGTTTTCCGGTACATGATATGCACGCACGGCCACTCATGGGTTAGTGGATACCGTAGATGTGTGCATTTGCTCTGTATTGCTCCGTTCGGCCACTATGAGGAGAGTGAGCGCGGGCGTGGTAGCAGCCAGGGGTCCCTTCTCGTACTGAGCCACGAGGAGATGAGAGCGGAGCTCCCTCATATATACATGGGGTAGAGGGGTGGTCCCTCGCCAGCATCCTGTCCACACGGTCACTCAGGAGCAGTGATGACAGAGTGCGTACAGTTGTCAGAGCCCTACCCGTTCAGACGTCCCTATGACAGGTGTACGATGACTGTCTGGTGTCAGGGGTGACACATGTCATTGCACCATGTGCATACTTTGCATCGTGATTGTTTGTTGCACTTATTTGCTGCACTTGTTTGACATCGCATATACTGGAGACTGGTTATTTGAGATTATATGTCTAATGATATTCCCTTGGTACTGATTATCCTCTTTTCAGGTTAGCTGGATTCTGGTATGTATCTACCTCAGTATTTCCAGTACTAGTTTTTCCATATTGTTGATATGAGACTGTATTAACGTAGATGCTTATTGTTATTATAACATACTATGCATATCTGCTGGGTATTCGCTGAGTTATGGACTCACCCCGTTGCCATATATTTTTATTTCAGGTGAGTGTGAGGACTGATATGAGTATGGATTTTGTATGATGTTGTTGTGGAGGGAGGTTGCCGTGAGTTTCATCTCATGGGCAGAATTGTGATAGGAGTTCGTTTATGTTTTCTATTTCTTTCTCTTGGTCATATGTTTTTCTGATCTGTATGGATTATAGATTGGTTTCAGTTTGGAGGAATTATGACAGTTTTGGTTTTGTGTTAAATATATCATTGAATGGATTGGGTTATGGATTGTTTAGATTATGGTATGGATGAATTGTGAAGCGAATATTGAGTCGGTTTTGGCTTTAGGTAATTGTTGATCGGACTTTTTAAACTGAATCTGCTCAGTTCGTTTTTTTGGATGAGCATGTGCCGTGGGTTGTGAGTTGGCTCTTGACTTGGTGATGGATTATTACTCGATGTCTTCATGGGTTCTGGGTAGATTTATAGTGGGATGAGGTGAGGTGATTTTGATCTACTATGTTAGATTTTTGATGGGGGTTATTGGATGAAAGGGTTATGTTACAATTCACAGTAGCTCATGGAGCTACAAGTTTTCCTATGTTGCGTATATCTGGACAGATAAGCTAGATGTCATGTTTTGAGTACATGATCTGCATTGATGCAATAGGGTAGCAGTAGCTACATATTATTATGATTAGTAGAGGATTGATATAATCTGTTCCTTGGGGACTTTGACCATGGATCACTTGTACTTGGTAGTTGACCTAGAAAGTACATGCTTATGGGTGATTTAATCTAATACGGAAAAATATGGAGTTAGTTGCTTGACATTTGTGTGTGACTACTTTTACTTGGTCTGAATAACCAAGCGGGTATATACGGACTTATGATTTACGTGGAGATAAATCACTTATAAAACTATACCACTTTGGGTTAGTTGATATCGAGGATGACCCGTTGGGAAATAAAGGAATTGCTTCATGAGTATGTTGAAATACTCTTAAGAGACAGCACACCTCTATCTTCTTGTAATGGAATAGGACCTTATAGGGTTTTGGACCATAGAGTGGAGGAATTGGATGGTATTGTACTATGAGTCGACGGTCGATGTGACTCGCTAGTTGCTACGCTTTTCTATGAGGGATTTTGACTCATGGATTGAGTGTATAGGGTTGGATAATCCCGATGGTGCATCGGGATATATATATCTCGCTAGGGAGTGAAGGATAGGGAGTTAGCTGTATTCTTATCTTCCGTTGAGATATTGGACATTAATCAGGAGGTCAAAGATGTCCATTGGTTTTCGGTTATTATACCCCCATCGTGGATCTATTAGTTAACGGGATGATAAGGTTGTTATCGCCGTGGACTTTATTGTTGGTGTTGAGTGATGGATGAGATGGATGAATCTCTATGATGTGTTGTATTTTGAGGATTCTATGAGTGGACATGGATTTATCGGATTTGTAGCTTTTTGATGGATCATTAGGTGAATAAATGATCTTTCAGTGGTTGATCATTTAAGGAGTCTGTTATTGATAGCAGCATATGGTACAACATATTGGCACAATTTTTAAATTATAGGTGATTTTCTGATGGTCTATTGGAGGATATGTATATATATATAAATATATATGACTTGTGATGTTCGGAAAGATGCTATTGACTTGGGAATACTTGGGTGATATTCATGGATTTTACGTTTTACGTTTGAGGACCGGAGTATAGACTTGGCACCAATGATCTTAGGATTGAGTGCCTCGGATAGTTGTGATGATTGAATGGTTGTTCTGGTGTATCTGGTTATCGGACGATAACCTCTGGATTGAAAACTCCAGTTGCTCTGTAGCAGTGCCATCGTAGGGTATCAGACGAAATGATTACTCATGAGGAGTACGGATATGTTTTAATGCTAGTGTGTGCCGTATGAGGAATGAGAAAATTTGGGGACCAAATTTTTATTAGTGGGGGAGAATGTAAAATACGGCGATTCGAAAATCCGGACTAGAAAATTTTTCGGTATTTTTCTGGATTGAATCTAGGGTTTTTGGTCCTACGGGAGGAGTCCAAGGGGTTTTATTGTAAAAACTTAAAACTTATCAAGGTTTCATGAAAGAAAACCTCAAATAAGTTGGCTTAGGTAAATTTACCTAAAGGGGTTAAGCTGATAAAATATTTGATCTTAGAGACTTAAGGTGTATTACAAATAAGTTGGAGGGTTAAAAACGGCTAAAAACCTTACGCTAATGTTAAGGCTTGAAATTGGAAGAATGCAGGGGTTTTTCTGTAAAAGACCCCCCTTTTTATTACATCCTTTTCCCGAGCCCTAGTCGCAGTTGCAGCCACAGCCACCCGATCGACTTTCCTTCTTCCTCCCCTTCGCGTTTCTTCTCTTCTCGCGAACCCTAGCCGCAGCCACAGCCAGGTGCTGCCCCTTCCTCCTTCGTTTTCTCCTCTTCCGCGTGCCCTAGCCACGGCGACGCACGATCCCGCTTCTTCTCCGCCCAATTCAACCTGGCGAACATACACGAGGTCGTCCACTGCTCTTCTGCGATTGAAGCAATCTCTCGCGCCAGCGAGCTCCTTCTTGGTGGGACTATACATTGTCACCTTAGCCAGATCGTAGCCCTAGGGCTTGTTTGGGCGATTGGAGCTTCGGGTGAAGGCCTTAACGGTTACAGATCCCAAAATACAAGGATCGATTCTCAGGTGAGGGATTAGGGAATCTGTACTCCTTTTAGATGAAGTTGTTGATTTCAAACCTGGATTTGTAGGGATTATGGTCGTGTCGTGGGTTTGAAATTTGCTCCAGTGTTGCTGGATCTTTCATTCTGTGCCGAGAGTGCCCTGTTAGATTGGGTCATTGTGCCACGAACTGGGTTGGTCCTTGGATCTGAACGAGGGCTCTCGACAGCACCGTGTAGGTAAGAAATTGTTGATTTTGAATGATTCATCAAGTTGAGTTCGGTTGGTGGGAATTTGAAGGATCTGTGAAGTTTAAATGTGTTATGTTTCTTGATGGGGTATTGTTGAATTTGAACTCAGCTAAGGTGTGACCGTGAGTGTGAGGACTGATATGAGTATGGATTTTGTATGATGTTGTTGTGGAGGGAGGTTGCCGTGAGTTTCATCTCATGGGCAGAATTGTGATAGGAGTTCGTTTATGTTTTCTATTTCTTTCTCTTGGTCATATGTTTTTCTGATCTGTATGGATTATAGATTGGTTTCAGTTTGGAGGAATTATGACAGTTTTGGTTTTGTGTTAAATATATCATTGAATGGATTGGGTTATGGATTGTTTAGATTATGGTATGGATGAATTGTGAAGCGAATATTGAGTCGGTTTTGGCTTTAGGTAATTGTTGATCGGACTTTTTAAACTGAATCTGCTCAGTTCGTTTTTTTGGATGAGCATGTGCCGTGGGTTGTGAGTTGGCTCTGACTTGGTGATGGATTATTACTCGATGTCTTCATGGGTTCTGGGTAGATTTATAGTGGGATGAGGTGAGGTGATTTTGATCTACTATGTTAGATTTTTGATGGGGGTTATTGGATGAAAGGGTTATGTTAATCCTAAAACGGTGTAGGAATTGGTTTAGCTGCTTAATAACTATTGTGACAGTTAAAACAATGTCCTTGATACAGGACGCTGATTGATTGCTGATTATTGGACGGGAGGTTCTCTATTGATACAGACTTCACTTACTTGGAGGCGGGTACCCTTTGACTTATCTTTTAGATATTGTCATATTGCTATGCATTGTCTGTTATAGATAGCAGTAAGTTTATACGCTATCCTGAGATATTATGCCTAGACTGGATACTTGTTAGTTATCTTTGAGTTATCATGTCTATACTGGATACTTGTTAGCTATCCCTGACTTATTATGCATGATCTAGATACATGTTAGTTATCCCTGAGTTATTATGCCTGTTCTGGATACATGTTAGTTATCCCTGAGTTATTATGCCTGTTCTGGATACATGTTAGTTATCCCTGAGTTATTATGCCTGTTCTGGATACATGTTAGTTATCCCTGAGTTATTATGCCTGTTCCGGATACTTGTTAGTTATCCCTGAGTTATTATGCATGTTCTGGATACATGTTAGTTATCCCTGAGTTATTATGCATGTTCTAGATACATGTTAGTTATCCCTGAGTTATTATGACTGTCCTGGATACTTGTTAGTTATCCCTGAGATATTATGTATGTGTATCTATCATACACCATCCTTGCACTGTTGCATGCCGGCGATCAGCGACTCCCTTGTGGTTGAGCCTAATCGTTTTCCGGTACATGATATGCACGCACGGCCACTCATGGGTTAGTGGATACCGTAGATGTGTGCATTTGCTCTGTATTGCTCCGTTCGGCCACTATGAGGAGAGTGAGCGCGGGCGTGGTAGCAGCCAGGGGTCCCTTCTCGTACTGAGCCACGAGGAGATGAGAGCGGAGCTCCCTCATATATACATGGGGTAGAGGGGTGGTCCCTCGCCAGCATCCTGTCCACCCGGTCACTCAGGAGCAGTGATGACAGAGTGCGTACAGTTGTCAGAGCCCTACCCGTTCAGACGTCCCTATGACAGGTGTACGATGATCTGTCTGGTGTCAGGGGTGACACATGTCATTGCACCATGTGCATACTTTGCATCGTGCATTGTTTGTTGCACTTATTTGCTGCACTTGTTTGACATGCATATTCTGGAGACTTGTTATTTGAGATTATATGACTAATGATATTTCCATGGTACTCATTGTCTTCTTTTCAGGTTAGCTGGATTCTGGTATGTATCTACCTCAGTATTTCCAGTACTAGTTTTTCCATGTTGTTGATATGAGACTGTGTTAACGTAGATGTTTATTGTTATTATAACATACTATGCATATCTGTTGGGTATTCGCTGAGTTATGGACTCACCCCGTTGCCATATATTTTTACTTCAGGTTGAGATACTTGGAGTCGCCAGAAGAGCCCAGCAGCCAGTCCCTACCCATCGCGACGGCATAGTTTCGTTTGTACTTAGTAGTGTCTATTTTTTTTTATATTTGCTTATTGGACTTGTATATGTCTTGGGAGTGTTGTCGTGTGCCCTAAGGGGTTTTTTGTATTTGTTGTTTCGTCATAAGTCGGACCGGTCCGCAGTCAGGTATGTTTTACTCAGTTGTTTTGTGCTTTTATATTGTGTCTATCTATATTTTGAGGCCTGAGGCCAATTAAACTGCGTGGTCGTGTTCTGTGTATGTGTAAATTGTCCGCCGGACAGGGGAGGTGCTGTCCGATTTTCTATTGGATCAGCGGCTCCTGGGTCTCGGGGCGTGACAGTATATGGTAAGAAAGTTGTCTAAATATTTTAAAACTAAAAAATTTAATAAGGTGCAGGGTAAGAAGCAAAGGAAAATCTACTGCTACAATTGCAATGAAGAAGGATATATGAAGGAAAACTGCCCTAAAGGGAAGAACAATGGAAAAGGGCGCCAAAGGCAAAAATGCACAACCTAAAGGAGACATGGGACGAATCTTCATCAGAAGACTCGGATCTCGAGGAACACGTTGAACTTGCTCTGATGGCTTCATATCAAGAAGATGAGAGCATCGATGAAGGGGGAGCCACGTCAGATAACAGCAACGACGAAGGGGGAGCTTCGAATTTCAGAAAGGATATGGTAAGTGAGGTATATCTTCTACCTCCTGACTAATTATATTTTGGTATTAAACAAATGGTAAAATCCATGTGTAAACTAAAAAATAAAAATATAGAATTAAAAAGAAAATTATCTTCATCATGCCCATTGGAAATGTATGATAAGTTAAAATATGAAAATGAAAATTTGAAAGTTCAAACTGAGAAATTATAAAATAATTATGCATGTTCAAATTATTCTAGAAATTCAAAAATTAGTTATTATGATAAACTTAATTGGTATTTTAGATTTCACAAGGGTCAAATTGTAAGAATTCCTAAATCATATACTCCATCTAAGTTTCTGATAAACCCTGTTGGTAAAAATTTATATTGGGTTCCTAAATATGCCTTAAACTGATTTTTTTTAAAATAGAGATTAAAATTATTTTGATAATTAATGTCTTATCTATTAGATCGATGTCGGTTGCTAGAGGAGGGTGAATATCAATTTTCGAATCCTCTTCTTCCTACGTTGTTAGTTGCGCAAGCGGAAATACAAAAGAATAAAACTAACAATATGAAACAATGCTAACAATACCGATTTACTTGGTATCCACCCCTAAGGGTGACTAATCCAAGAATTCTTCGGTGGATCACTCCCCGGATAACCTCTGGCTAGCCCATATCGTTCATTGTTGGTGGAGAAATCTCGCCACAGCACCTCGACAACACCTGAGCACCAAAGGCTACTAATCTACTCTACCCAAGCAGATTTTGCCAAAAAAAACTCACCCCAAACCGAGTTCTCTTTAAATAGAACTCAAGCTGGAAACCCTCGCTGGCAGTCGACTGCTCCCAGAGTCCCAGGGCAGTCGACTGCCCCCACTCAGATTCGACAGTTGACAACCCCAACGTTCGAACTCTGCCAGCTCACCAGCCGCTACCAGTCGACTGCTCCCAGGGCAGTCGACTGGTCCCTTACTAAGCCTAGGGTTATACTCTCCGAGTACATTTCACTCCGCACTCGAACCCTCCCAGCTTAGTTCCCGAGCACAACGACTCACACTAGGACCCTCACAACCTGGTCGACTCTTCATCAGCGGCCTCGACTGTTGCCTTCAAGCCATCTTCATCTTCGGCCCTCATCCCTCGGATGCGCACGCAAGCCTCCAGTTTGCCTCCATGTCATCCTTCACGTACGCCTCGAAGTTCGCATCCCTCGGCTCATCGTCCCTGGTATCCACGGTCCCTCGGATGCGCACGCAAGCCTCCAGCTTGCCTCCATGCCACCCTTCACCCGAAGACATCAACCAAGTCCATGTGTACCCGTACACCTGCACACTCATGTACACATATTAGTCCAACAACAAACCCTGACTTAAAACTCTTTGCCCAAACATCAAAATATATGGTCACTCCGGACCCAGATTGCCTCAACATTATCTTGTTAAATATTTTTTTGATAATTGTAATTTTTTTTAAAGTTTACTTTGTTCCATCTATAGAATTTTTTTTTATAAATAAAAATTTAACATAATTTTCTGTTTGAAAATGTTTTCAAGTTTCAAAATTTTTAAAAATTATTTACACTTTAACAAATTTTTTAGAAATAATTCTTTGAAATTCTAACTTCTATAAAAATTTGATAAATTTTTGAATAAAAATAAATTTTTGAAAATTATTTTCAAAATTTGACTTAACATTTTAAATTTTTTTAAGCAAATCTTGAAAATTTAGATTTTCTAGACACTATTTATTGTGTTAAATATTTAATATTTTTCCTTAACCTTTTAAGTTCTTTTTTGGTGTAATCAAAAGGGGAGAATATTAAGTTAAGGGGTAGACATTAATTTTTCAAAAAATAATTTTAAGTGCTTACATTGTTATATTAATTCATATTTTGTTTATGTTTGTTTCTCCTAACTTAACTCAGGTTGATGCACATTAAAATGGGGGAGATTGTAAGTACCCCAGGTTGATTTTGATGTAGTCAACCGATTTAAGTTAGGTCTTGATGTTTTTAATCCCTCTGTTTAAGTGTGCATGAACTTAGGAGTAAAGAAATTCGAGCGTAAGACGTAGTGACGAGAAGGATTGCACGAGGAAGTGAGTTGACGGGGCTCGGTGCATCCGAGGGACGTGAAGCTGTAGAAGAGTATACTGGTGGAGCGAGAAGGACGTGCGCGATGTCTGAAGTACGAGAAGCTGGAAGGAAGGACGCTCGAGGGGCGAAAGGCTGGAGTCGAGTTCGGGTGAGCCTAAATCCGATTGGCCAGAAATCACCCAAGAAGACTAGAAATCACGCTAGAGATTGGTCAGCAACTGCCGACCTAAACTAGTCTCGGGCCTCTGTATGCATACAGGCGCTCGGGGTCTCAGGCGCTCGAGCACTAGGCGCCCGAGCAATTGAGCACCCCTGTGCATACAGGCGCCCGAGAGACTGTTTTATCAACAAAGCTAGTCGTTTGCAATCGTTACGCTGTGGATAACTCTCAGGCCACGTGTCAGGCACCCTGGAGCACTCGTGCACCCCAGTACTGCCACGTCAACAACTGGATAAGTTCGTACAGGGCTATAAATAGATCCTTAGAGCTTAGTTTCAATTCACTCATTCATCTCAATCATTAGCAAACAAGTTCTGTATAGTTTTCATTTCCTTTTCTGAGTTTTTTTTTGGTGTAAAAGGCTTCTCCATCCGAAAAAGTTTATTCAGGAGATACGAGCTATATTTTGTCTTAGATTAGCAACGTCCCTGATTACAAGTCAAGTAATATTCTGACTGTCTTTTTTTCTAAGTTTGCTATATTTTTAATATTATTTATTATTTGCGTTAACTAACAAACATCTCTGTTTAAGATGAAACAACAAATAAAGTTTTCTATTTTCAGAGATAATTCACTCCCCTCTTGTCAATCATCGATCACTGTCAAATGAATACGTATGATAATAAAATTCTATATATACACTATGAATGTGCAGGATAAACGAATATACACTCGTTTAATCAGTACATCCATCGTGTAGATAAAAAAATCAAAAATTTTAAATTAATATTTAATAAGATGTCATCTTAATTTTTCATTTTAAAATTATTTTTTCTATATCGGTCAGTAGGATTTAACTTTCGATAGTTTCTATTTCCATTGAAAGAAAAAGTTTAACTCACTAATTTAGTTACTGCTAAGTCAAATAATTATTAGTGTAATATGGTTGCGTTTAATTACCGAAGAGGGTTAGAAGATCAGCAAAGCAGATAAGCATGGCCGATCGCCTGACGGATCGGCGATGCCTATTGGTATGTTAGATCGGTGTGGCGAATCGGTACGGCGGATCGGAACGATGGATCAATATGGTGGATTAGCCTGGTGGATCGACACGACTCTTATTCAGAAGAGCAATAATAGAGAGTTAAAATGAAAAAGTAAAAATCATAATAAATGATGTGATATGACGTGATATGATGTGACATTTTACATGCACACTTCGATTATCGTTTGGATATCATCAACGGCCTTCGATCGTCATCCCGAATCAAACTATATCTTAGGGACACAATGAATCCGTCGAAGATCATGCACACAAGGTATCACATCATTTACTATGATTTTTACTCTCTCATTTTCACTCTCCTAATCATTATTCTACTCAGAAAATCTCCAGTGAAAATCTTCGGGTGGCCCTGATCAGCTCTATCAAAAAGATTAGGTCCTATTGACCCCGCTCGGTCTGCCATTTTGTTTTTTTTTCCCATCACATCTCCCCGGATCCATCCTAATATTTTTAAATTAAATATTCATTAAAATACAAATATCTGTTAATTTTTAAATATATGAAAAATTAAAACGATGAATACCGCTTCATCATTATTGATGCCACGAGTTGGTCTTCGTAGATCATACGTCAGTCCTTATCTTTTCGTTAGATTCCGAGATCTGATGCGTGTATAGTGTTCTAGAAAGGTAGAAAAGTCACTGGTCAACGTTCAAAGTTAGAACTTGACTAGATATAGTTTATATTATAAATCTCTTATTATAATTTAAACCTCATCCAATATTACAAATTTCACCCTATTATATCAATAAGAGTTTTTAATTTTTTTATAAATTGATCTTAAAATTTTATGATGAAATTTATACTCTTCTCTTTGCTATATATTATTTAATATTTATAATAATGAGATAATAAAAAAATTATTGAAGAGATTTATAATAATGAAGAGATTTAAAAAAAAAACTAAATCTTTAATTTTTGATATGATAATAATATAAAAGAGCATAAACCTTTATAAATAATTTACCGTGGCAATTACCCTTGTATCGTGTCCGAAAAGTGACATATGCCATAGAAAATCAGAATTTATTGGCTTTTTCTTTCCTAATATTTTGTTTATTTTTTAAATAAATATGATTGTGTTATTTTTTTCCATATTTCTTAGACGTTTTGTAAGATTTATATAGTGCACACATAAAAAAATTATAAATTAAAATATTTTGAATTGATATGAAAAAGATGTGAAAATGGAATCACAATAATAATCGCCTTTTTTTCAGTGCGCACGAGCTGTTTTTGTCAAGTTTGATGCATGGTTGCTAATGGGAAAGGTTAGAAAAGAACAATTTTTGCCTTTAAAATAAAAAAGTAAAGTGAGAAAAACTAAGATCACAATTCGAATCATATATAGCACAAGGAAATTCACTATAACCTGCGGGCAAGTCAAAATGTTAAGGGTATCATAAATAATTTTGATTATGTGATTAATTAAAAAGAATAAAATATAATCTAAAATTTTTTAGTTCAATTAGATAATCAAATAACTTTTTTTTGGAGGTAATAATGTATAACATAATATAATATTTTATCTATTATTTTTTAGTTAAATTTAAGTATGATGAAATTATATATTTATCTAAATTTAAAATAAGAAAAGTAAAATAATATTATATACATGTTCCTCAATAAGTATAAAAAATTATATTAAATCGATGATTATATTTATTTTAATTTTTAAAAATTAAAATATTAAAAAAATATAATAATAAATAAAATTAGATTATTTTTTATTTTTTGGAATTTATTTAGATAATTTTATTAAATTTAAAAAAAATTCTTTATTTAATTTATTAAAATTTTAATTAAAATATTAAATTAAAAAACATTCGCCAGAGACACCGATGACGGCGTCGGCGTCTCCGATGTTGGCATCGACGTCGATCACTGGCCATCGACTATCAGTGTCGATCGCCGACGGTCGTCGGCCGCCGTCCTCAGAGTAAATAGTCAAATATATTGACTTTAAGTCATATTTGTTTATTCTTTATTGGTGCTAGTCTTAAAGTTGTTTCGAGGAAATGATTAAAGTTGAAGAAGAATAAAATTTTGCAGGGAAGAGTTTGATTTGTTTTGTGATTGCATCTAGAAATTCTATCTATTTCAATTGTCCTTTTCATTCACATTTCTACGAGTAGCATTTTCCATGGATCCAAACAAAAGTTCTTATGAAATTAAACTTTTGAAAGGTAACGAAAGACGTGCATTAATTTTGAAGAAGAAAAATCGGTACTAGAAACCATTTGAAATTAAGCGTCGTTGCTATCTCGATTGCATACCACTATTTTGTATTGGCATTTTAGTTTATCCTTTTATTGAACCTATAATTGTCGAGATAATATATGGTTACCCGTGGTCGGGTTAAATTACATTATTTTTAAAATTCCGATAGAATTTTAATTACATTTTGTGTGCATGCGTGCGCGCGTGCACATTAAATACAAGACTTTGAATTGTGCGGATGAAGCTCCCTAGGTGGTAAAAAGGTAATTCGTTCATTTAGCGTCCTCACTAATCCATCTCAAGATCAATACGAAGAAAATAAATTATGAGGACCACTAACCCAAATGTTATAGTTAGCCCGGATGAAGCTCCGTAGGTGATTGACTCGATGGAGTAGAGTTGTATTTTTTTTTGCTTAATAACTCAATGATTAAGAAAGAGATTGATACGAGGTTAGAGGTGTTTAGCGCATTCATTTTCGAAGGTTTATAGGAGATGAACTTTAGAGCACACGATATTAATTAAGTTGTAGTTCCAATTATGGAAATTACATGCTTAATAGTGTTGAGATCAGGTCAACTGTTTCCTTATCGAATCGGCAATTAACCCGATCGGCAAGTGATCGGGCCTTTAGATCATGCGAACTAGTTAAGGGTTGTCCGTTGTCAAATTGAGATGGAGAAGGATGTATACGCTTGGCCCCGACGAAGATTAGTGGAATGACGACTATTTAAAATTGAATTCAGAGCTTTTCTGTAGCTGACGTATAGGTAGGGAAGTTTTTTTTTTTATAGGTAGGGAAGTTGTAATCACCAAGTAAAGTTAGAATAAGGGATTCCAAAATAGAGCCTGGTGAAACTCCTTCGATACTCAAGTCAACATAGGGAAGAAAAAAAAAAGAACTCAACAGAATGGTGTAGTTACTAGTTAGCTAGTAGAAAAATAATATTGTGTACCGTAGCTTGTCTATACGGACAATCCTTTTATTCAAGACTGAGGGAGAGTGGGAGAGAACCTTACCGTATAGTTCATGTTCTCAAAACGTGCTCTAACAACTCTCAAGGCCCCCGCCCCCCCCCCCCCCCCCTCCCGCGCTGACTTTTGGCAACTAATTGGCCCCCCCCCCCCCCCCCCCGCTGACTTTTGGCAACTAATTGGCCCAAGCCCTTTGTTGGGGTGGGGTCAATATGGCTTTGCTTTGACCAAGTCTCGTACTCGCAACGTGGTTCTTGCTGCTTCCACCATATTAGTCATTGATTACGCTCATCTTAGATATTCTCTCAAAATCAATCCCCGAATTATGTGAAAATAAGTAAATCACAAAGTTAACTTATAGTCGACTATCAAATGACTAGAACAAGTGGCTAGGGGGTGGAATTAAAGAAGTTTTTTTTTTTGAGGATATATGCTGGTCGAGAATTAATACCTACCTTATTATAATAAATTTGTTTTCCTCTAGCTAATTAGGCGCTCCAGGAAGACTTGATTCTGCCATATTAGTGCTCAATGATTCGATGATGACGCAAAGTCATGGATGATTAGATGTTATTGAGCAAACTTAGAGAGTTTGATAAATTGGATGAACTTGGAGGTGGGAGTAAGACTTTTGTCTCTAAGAAGCGCCATTGTAAATGACGTATTTAGTTAGGTAGACTATCAAGCGATCGACAAGTTTTCAACTAATTAGGGAGTGATTATTTTAAGTCATATTTAGTGTTGATTTTGTATGGGCTTACGCAGAGGTGTAAGCTAAGTGAATGAGAGACCATCCAACATCCAATTGATTGGAGATGATTATAATCAACTAGAGCATGTTAATTAGGTGATCGCCTAGTTGGCCGAAGTAATTAAAGGTTGGATGAATATAATATTTTTATTTGAGGAATAATTAATTGGATGTGCTTCAAAGCAATCTAAGTTTAAGCATTTAAAGATGAAATTTAATCAGTTAGCGATATAGTCGTCGGTTTTCAAGATTAGCATATCTGCGAGCAATATTTTTATATTTTGGGGATTTTAAGTTGAAAAAATACCTTTGTTGTGTTTGGCATCATATAATTGTATGTGCTTAGAAGTTAAGATTCTGTGATTCAAGTATTATAGCATCCAAGTCTCTAATGGTTTGAGTAATGATTGAATGTTTCAACTCAATTGCCAATAATCTTCCTTAGAAGTATATATATATATAAATGATTATTTTTTGCTCACATAATAAATTTGCGTGTTAGAAATTATTTGCGTCGACTCTTATGCTTTTAAAATATTTAAATAATTCAAAATGGTCGTCTAAAATTTAATAGATAATTTAACATCTTTAGTTAAAATTATTAGTTGATATAATACTAGAGCCTCTAATATTATTGGAAAATGAAGACGCAAGCCAAAGTGATGATGAATTTTTAAAAGAAAATTATTTATTTGTCATTGTTGGTGTGGCATATAGAGAGATGGAGAAAGAAGGAAGCAAATTAAAAGAACAGGATGGAAAATGTAATATTTTTTTATAATCTAATTATTTAAATTTTGCCCGATGTTTTTCTTTCTTATTTTATTTATTATATACCTTAAGTGCAGCAAATATATATCAATATTTTATAGTAGATAAATTTTCCAAATTATTAATGTCGCTTGATAGTTACAAAATTATAAAATTATATATCCCTTTTGTCAATCGACTAATAAAAAATAGTCGATAATTTTGTACTAGTCGAGTTAATTTATCTCTATATTCAGATTTCCAAATTTTAAATAAATCAATCGGCTGATAAACTTTAAAATTTTAAAATTTTAAAATTAATTTATACTAAAATTAATTGATGGATCTAACCATCTTAAATTAATATGAAATAAATTTTTATATGTTCGTCTAATTCTCTCAATCATAACCCATACACTCAAACATTAATTGGACACAATACATTAAGAGCGGAGATTTTTTAAATACGAATATATTCAAAAATTTTAATTCGTATAAAAAAATTATTGCACTTAATATATTGAGGCAAATTGGCTTTTGAAAGCGTAAATATAATCATAAAAAGTAAATGAACATATAAAAGTTAGTTTTATATCAATCTGAAAACGTTTAATTTATCAGTGGATTTTATCAAAATCAACTGATAGACCAAACGATCTCAGATTGATATAAAATTATATTCCTATATATTTATCTAATTTTCTTAATTATATATATATCCTTAAATATTAATTTAATTTCATATACCGAGGGCATTTTTTTTTGCTTAGCTATATTTTTTTGGTTAAAAGTCATTTTATTTTTGTTTTTACAAAAATGTGATAATTTAAATCTAATATATATATTGATCCTGCCCTATCTTTGGCACCGTACGGACAGCCAACGTGGCAAATGGCATGGTCAACTTCAGGGTTCACGCCATTGTACGGGCAGCCAGCTTGGCAAACACCCTGACCGGTCCCAGGGTCTCTGCCGTCCGGTCGGACTCGAGGCGGCCGGTCAGAATAAATATAGCGGTTCATCCGGCCGGTCAATCCCGGTCGGCCATATTAAGGTTATTACACCTCATTTATCCGGGTACTTCCGCCCGGTCACAATAGGGTTTCTGTGCCCTCTTTCCTGGGTACTGCCGCCCGGCCACTTAGGGGCTCACATGCCTAATCATCCGGGTGCAGCCGCCCGGACATCCTTCATATACATAAAAGCCCCCCAGGCTTGTTCGCCGGGCGCCCACTCGGGCTCTCCCGGAACCCCCCGGAGATAAAGACAAAACACACCTGCACCTTCCTGCAGGTAACAGACTGTCATCACTCGTGTGAACTGGCACTCCCTGGCACGCCGCCCTGTCGCGCCGTTGGTGCCAGGCGGCGCCGGTCGGGGACGTACAGGAACCTGTCTTTGTCCTCGCATAAGACAAGCAGTATGCGACAAGGAATGTTCGCTACAAATCGACATAATCATACAATATTCTCTGACGCCGTCAGAGAATCCTGACACAGGGCAGACAGAATCAGGGAATATCCCCCGACCAGGTCAGAGAATCCTGACACAGGTCAGACTTGGTCTATTTCCCCGGCTATATAAGTCACTCCCCTCCTCATTATCAAGTACGCGCGAAGCCCCTCATCTACAGTGCTCCATTATTTTTCCTGTTCATCGGAGTACTGACTTGACCGTCGGAGTGCCTTGCCGGGACGCTTCCCGGCTAGGTTGCTAACGGTCATCTTCCCCGCAGGTCTACTTCTATTCAGTCGGCGGTTCACCAGGCGACACCTACTTACGTCCGGTCGGACGACACCCCCCACTCGCTGAGTCATTCTGAGCCAGGGCATCCAGCCAGCATCCACGTCATTCATCTCTACACCGTCATCCGGTTGCGGCCCCACTCCGCTCGGCGACAGGATCAAATTTGGCGCTAGAAGGAGGGCTTTCTGCCTGATCGAGAGCGAAGAATGGAAAACCCCAATCCACTGACGGTTACTCTTTCGCCAGAAGAATACGAAATGCTGATGGCTGTCCGGACACAGAAAGCACAACAATCGCATCCGCCTACCGATAGTCAAGGGGCTCGGCCCCATGGGCCCTCTTTGCGGGGAAACTCAGAAGGTATGGCTGCTCAGCCCGACCCCTTCATTCCTAATTTTCCCAGAGCACTTTTTCGGAACGAGGCCCACTCGGTCCCGACCGAAGCTTCAGCGTCCAGCCTGGCGCATCAGGCGCGCCCAGATAAAGGGAAAGGTTTAGCCGACCCTGCCGCGGCGTATCCGACTCACAGCCCTTTCTCTTCACAAATCCTTGGGGATCCCGTTCCCAAGCATCTACGATTCTTCACCATGCCTGAGTACTCGGGGGCCAGCGACCCCGAGGAACACGTCATGAAATTTGAAAGCGCCGCCCTGTTGCACCAATACCCGGAGGGCGTCAAATGCCGCGCTTTCCTGACTACCCTCTCCGGGCAGGCTCAACGATGGTTCGACGGTCTTCCGAGCGGATCAGTCGGAAGTTTCGCAGAAGTGAAGCGGCTGTTTCTGCAACATTTTGCAAGCAGTCGGAGGCATCACAAGACCAGCCTCAATTTGTTCACTCTGAAGCAAGGTCCGAAAGAATCACTCCGGGCCTACATCAAGAGGTTCAATGGGGTAGCTATAGAGGTGCCCAATACCTCGCCAGAAGTATTGGTCACCGCCTTCTCGCAAGGGCTCCAAGAGGGTGACTTCTTCCGATCCCTGATCAGGAAGCCACCGAAGGATTTCGACAGCCTGCTCGGGAAGGCTGTTAAGTATATCAATGTAGAGGAAGCGCAAGCCGCCCGGGAGGAAGGAAGTTATAGTTAGCCCACCGCCCGCACCTCAACACAACAGATCATCAGGAGGACCGATTCGCAGTCCCCGACCGGCTGATCAGCCGGGAATGAGACCCCAACAAGTGCAGGTGGCGCAGGGGAATTGGCCCAACAGATGGGCACCGTATTACGCGTTTCACCAGTGTAATACGCACAACACTGAAGACTGCCGAGCGGGCGGCAGAGCTCGGACCCCACTCGGCAGGGGTCAAGGACGACAAACACCGCAAGGGCGCGGGCGTGGTCATGGAGCCACAGCCCAACAAGAACAAAGGCGGGATACCCCCGCCGCCCGGCAATTGTTTCCTCAGCCCGAGCAGGAAGAGGCGGAGGAATTTGACGAAGATCAAGCGAATCACCAGAACGCCGTCCGAGGAGGCGTCAATGTGATTTCCGGCGGGCCGACCGGAGGCGACTCCAACCGAGCCAGAAAGACACAGGTGCGCCGACTGGAAATTCATCAAGTCGGAGTTAGCACCTCACAAGCTCAAGGGCCCCAAATCAGCTGGGGGCCGCAGGACCTACAAGGATTGGAGGTGCCACACGACGACCCGCTGGTCATCACGGCTGTCATCGCCAACTACGAAGTCCACCGCACTATTGTGGACACCGGCAGCTCGGTAAACATCTTATATAAACGAGCTTTTGAACAATTGCAAATTGAAAAGTCACAGCTGGAGTTGGTGGTTACGCCCCTGTTCGGATTTACGGGGAATGAAGTACAGTCGATCGGACAGATACGGCTAGCCGTCTCACTGGGAGAGGAGCCACTCAAGAGAACCCGATGGACCACGTTTCTGATTGTGGATGCGCCAGCTGCCTACAACGCCATTCTCGGCCGACCGGCTCTCAATGAATTCAGAGCGGTAGTCTCCACCTACTACCTCAAGGTGAAGTTTCCGGTCGGCGACAGGGTCGGCGAGGTAAAGGGCAACCAGATCGTGGCCCGGCGCTGCTATGCTGATGATGTCCGTTCGGGAGGCCAGAAGGCAAGGGGGGCAGATAGCAGCTGCAACATGGTGCAGGCATCCCCTTGGGCGGAACTGCGGGAGGACAAGGAAGAGGTACAACTTCTGCCCGATCGGGATGAGTCCAAAATACAAATTGCTGCAGGACTTCCCGAGGAGCTGAAGCTATCGCTGATCGACTCCCTCGTCCGGAATCAGGATGTGTTCGCCTGGTCGGCGAAAGATTTGAAGGGGGTCCGACCGGAAGTCACGGAACACCAGCTCCATGTTTACCCGGGCGCGCGGCCAGTAAAGCAACGGAAAAGGGATCGCAGCGCCGCACAGAATCAAGTCATCCAGGCGAAGGTGGAGAGACTGCTGGAGGCAGGACATATCCGGGAGGTCCAGTTCCCGGCCTGGCTGGCCAATGTGGTGCTGGTGGCCAAACCCAACGACAAGTGGCGGGTATGCATTGATTTCCGAGACCTCAATCGTGCATGCCCGAAAGATTGCTACCCACTTCCGCGGATCGATCAAATGGTAGACTCGACGGCCGGCAGCGAGTTCATATCAATGCTGGATGCGTACCAGGGATACCACCAAGTCCCACTGGCTGTTGCCGATCAGGAGAAGGTTAGCTTTGTCACGGCTGACGGCACCTACTGCTACACCGTCATGCCGTTCGGCCTCAAAAATGCGGGCGCCACCTACCAAAGAATGATGAACAAGGTGTTCCGGTCGCAAATGGGGCGTAACGTCGAAGTATACGTCGATGATATTCTGATCAAGACTGCCCGGGCGGAAGAACTAATCCCCGACATTGAAGAAACTTGCCAAACTCTGCGGCGGTTTGGCCTGAAGCTTAACCCGGCCAAATGTCTATTCGGGGCACGGAGCGGGAAGTTCCTCGGCTACATAGTCACTGAGCGAGGAATAGAAGCAAATCCGGGCAAAGTAAAGGCCATTCTAGAGATGCCGACCCCACGAAATCTCAAGGAAGCTCAGCGGCTGACCAGGCAGATAACCGCCCTATCCAGATTCATTTCCCGGTCAGCCGAACGGGGTCTGCCATTCTTCAAGACCTTACGCCGGGCCACCAAATTTCAGTGGGACGCAGAATGTGACAGGGCCTTCGAAGAGCTGAAAGCTTATCTGTCTGAACTACCGACACTCGCCCGGCCGGATCCGAATGAGAGTTTATATGTATACCTAGCAGCTTCCTCCGACTCGGGCAGCATGGTGTTGGCCCGGCAAGAAAAAACTGAGCAAAGGCCGGTGTACTTCTTTGCCCACTTATTTAAAGGAGCCGAGTGTCGGTACACGACACTCGAAAAATTGGGCTACATACTATTCTTAGCCGCCCGGCGACTCAGACCATACTTCTTATCTCACCCAATTACTGTATTGACTAACAGTAACTTGGGTCGGGTGCTCACCAACCCAGAAGCCTCAGGGCGGCTCGTCAAATGGACAACCGAGCTGAGTGAGTATGACATACAATATCAACCCCGACCGGCTATCAAGGCTCAAGCCTTAGCCGATTTTCTCACGGAATGACATTCCGATGAAGCCGAGGCCATATGGAAGGTGTACGTTGATGGGGCATCCGCTCGGCAAGGAAGCAGAATCGGCATTCTCATGGTCTCTCCCGAAGAAGAACGGCTACACTTGTCCGTGCGGCTAGAACACCAGGCGACTAATAATGAAGCTGAATATGAAGCACTTATTGCCGGTCTGCAAGCCGCCCGGCATGTCGGCGCCACCCGGGTGTGGCTATACTCAGATTCGCAACTGGCCATACAGCAACTGGCCGGTAATTTTGAAGTCAATAGTAGCCGGTTGCAAGAGTACATCGATGCCTATGAACAGCTGAAGGCGGGTTTCCGTGAGGTACTCTTACAAAAGATCCCTCGGGAAAGCAACTTGAAAGCGGATGAGCTAGCCAAATTAGCTAGCGCAGTCGGATCTTGGGTGGTCCCCCGGCCGGCCTGCCATGCTTTATTCGTCATGCAAATCGAGCAGCAAGCGGAGATCGAATTGGAGACTGATTGGAGAACGCCATTGATCGCATTCTTGACCCGGGGAGAAGTGCCATCCGACTGGGAACAGGCTCGGCTGCTCAGAAAGAGAGCCGTGCAATATACCATGGTCGGAGATGCCCTCTATAAACGAGCTCACGCCCGACCATTACTCAAATGTCTGGGCGGCGAGGATGCAGATTACGTGCTCCGCGAAGTCCATATGGGGGTCTGCAGTAACCATTCGGGGGGCAGAGCCACCGCCCGGAAGGCTCTGTTGGCCGGGTATTATTGGCCAACTTTGCAGAAGGATGCCGACCGGCTGGCCGCAACATGCATCTCATGTCAAAAGCACCAGTGCCTGCCGCACCGGCCGACCGAAGTAATGAAGACATCTGCTGTCTCTTGCCCGTTTGACCAATGGGGCATGGATATCGTAGGTCCTTTTCCGTTCGCCCCCGCCCAGAAGAGGTTCTTGTTGGTCGCGGTGGATTTCTTCTCTAAGTGGGTGGAAGCAGAGGTGCTGGCCCGGATCAACGAGCAGGCGGTGATTAAGTTCTTGTGGCAAAACATTTTATGTAGATACGGGATCCCCCACAAGTTGGTTTCTGACAACGGTCGGCAGTTTCAAGGGAAGAAAATCAAAGAGTGGTGCTCGGCATACGGCATCCAGCAGGCCTTTACCTCTGTGGCGTATCCACAGAGCAACGGCCAGGCAGAAGTCGCCAACCGGGAAATCTTGAGAGGGCTCAAAACAAAGCTGGATCATGCAGGAACCAACTGGGTAGAGCAGCTGCCCGGGGTCCTTTGGGCGAACAGAACCACACCCAGAGAAGCGACCGGGCAGACGCCTTTCCACCTCATCTACGGCAGCGAGGCGGTGGTGCCGGTCGAGGTCGGTTGTGAATCTGACCGGCGGTTAAGCTATGACGAAGGGAATGATGAAAGAAGGCGCTTAGAGCTTGACCTCATAGAGGAAGTCCGGGACAATGCAGCCGCCCGGATGTTCGCATACCGTCAGCGTATGAAACAAAGGTACAACCAGAAGGTGTTGCCGCGCTCGTTTCGAGCCGGGGACCTAGTCTGGAAACGTATAAAGCCGGTCGGTGATGTTAACAAATTACAACCACAGTGGGACGGACCCTTCAAGGTAGTGCAGAAATTGCATTCAGGCGCTTACTACTTGGAGGATGAACATGGAAAAAGACTTGACCGACCGTGGAGTGCCCTACACTTGCAAATGTACAGAGAGCCCTAGAGATGTAATCTTGTAAAACGCAGCATTCTAGCTATCACGAAAGGCTCTCCCGACCGAAATTGTCGGTCGGCCACACAAGGCAAGTCATACCTGGACGGGACGCAGGCTGATGCGTCATACCATCCGGAAGCCTAAAGCGGTGTCCGGTCGGATGCGTGGCGCCCCACGTAGAAGATTGGTTCCCTTTGGAAGCCTGAGTCGGCGACTGACTGGAAGCGTCAGCCCACTCGGAAGCCTGGACTGGTTCCCGGTCGGAATCGTGGCGGCCCACGTGGAAGATAGGTCCATCCGGAAGCCTGAAGAAGTGCCCGGTCGGATGCGTGGCGTTCCACGCGGAAGACTGATTTCCTTCAGAAGCCTGGGTCAGCGACTGATTAAAAAAACAGCCCACCCAGAAGACTGAATCTGAATCCGGTCGGATGCGTGGCTACCCACGTTCCGGTCAGCGGCAAGGAACTGTTTGCCCACTCAGACCTTATCAACGTCAGCTGTTGAGCATCATGAAAAGCCGGCCGGATATTAAACGGGCAAAAGTAGCTCGGCCGCAGAATGGTTGTACACAAACAGTCCAGTCAGTCGGACTGATCGCCTCCTTCGACTAGACTCGAGGGGAAGGCTATTGATCCTGCCCTATTTTTGGCACCGTACGGACAGCCAACGTGGCAAATGGCCTGGCCAAATTCAGGGTTCACGCCATTGTACGGGCAGCCAGCTTGGCAAACACCCTGACCGGTCCCAGGGTCTCTGCCGTCCGGTCGGACTCGAGGCGGCCGGTCAGAATAAATATAGCGGTTCATCCGGCCGGTCAATCCCGGTCGGCCATATTAAGGTTATTACACCTCATTTATCCGGGTACTTCCGCCCGGTCACAATAGGGTTTCTGTGCCCTCTTTCCTGGGTACTGCCGCCCGGCCACTTAGGGGCTCACATGCCTAATCATCCGGGTGCAGCCGCCCGGACATCCTTCATATACATAAAAGCCCCCCAGGCTTGTTCGCCGGGCGCCCACTCGGGCTCTCCCGGAACCCCCCGGAGATAAAGACAAAACACACCTGCACCTTCCTGAAGGTAACAGACTGTCATCACTCGTGTGAACTGGCACTCCCTGGCACGCCGCCCTGTCGCGCCGTTGGTGCCAGGCGGCGCCGGTCGGGGACGTACAGGAACCTGTCTTTGTCCTCGCATAAGACAAGCAGTATGCGACAAGGAATGTTGGCTACAAATCGACATAATCATACAATATTCCCTGACGCCGTCAGAGAATCCTGACACAGGGCAGACAGAATCAGGGAATATCCCCCGACCAGGTCAGAGAATCCTGACACAGGTCAGACTTGGTCTATTTCCCCGGCTATATAAGTCACTCCCCTCCTCATTATCAGGTACGCGCGAAGCCCCTCATCTACAGTGCTCCATTATTTTTCCTGTTCATCGGAGTACTGACTTGACCGTCGGAGTGCCTTGCCGGGACGCTTCCCGGCTAGGTTGCTAACGGTCATCTTCCCCGCAGGTCTACTTCTATTCAGTCGGCGGTTCACCAGGCGACACCTACTTACGTCCGGTCGGACGACACCCCCCACTCGCTGAGTCATTCTGAGCCAGGGCATCCAGCCAGCATCCACGTCATTCATCTCTACACCGTCATCCGGTTGCGGCCCCACTCCGCTCGGCGACAGGATCATATATATATATATATCATTTTAGACTATAAATCATTGAGAAATAGAGAAATTTAATTCAGGTATATTTCATTTTATAAATATAAGTAAAAAGTAATAATTAAGAATATATTAGAGTTAGTGTTTAAAAAATCACTGCTCTAAATGTATTTTGAGTCAAATTGATATTTAAGAGCATAGATATAATCAGAAGAATCAGATAAATATATATAAGCTAATTTTATGTGCAATCTGAGGGTGTTTGGTCCATTAGCCGATTTTGGACAAAATCGACTAATGGACATGTAAACTCGGTTGATAGACCAAATATCCTCGGATTGACATGAAACTAATTCCTTTGTGTTTGTCAACTTTTCTTGATTATATCCATGCTCTCAAACATTAATTTAATTTAATATATTGTGAGCAGTGGTTTTATAATATGAATTAGATTTTTCAAATATATTCATGTTCAAAAAAATTACTACTCTCATTATATTAGATCAGATTAACTTTTGAGGACATACATATAATCAGAAGAACTAGACGAATACATAGGAAGTAGGGCCGTCTTTAGGTTAAGGCCTATGCCTAGGGCCTCAATTTTTATTGGGGCCCATTATATTTGATATATTAAATATATTTTTATTATATATTTTAAGGAAATGGAAAAGAATAGGACCTTGATAAAAAATTTTCGTATCTCATTTTTTAGACAAACTATAGATTTTATAAAAATTTTATTATTGTTCCAATGGATAGAGTCATAGGAGACTCTTTTTTTAATATTTTAAATTTAATTTTTATTAAGTATATTATTTAATAAGATCTAATGTATTCATCTTCAATATCTTTCAACCCTAGCCTTCTCTTGGTACATTTATTTATTTTTGGTAGTGACGATTTCTCTTTTGGTTGGTAAGAACATGAATTAAAATTTTTTTTATCCATGCAATGCAAAATAAAAATATTAGTCTTTTTTCGAATTCCTCCTCTTCCCTTGACTAGCTCTCCCTCTTTGTACTTCTCTCGCTCGTTGATATTGGGAGAAAGAAATTACACCTAACGATGTTACGTTGATCCGATTGGTGCTACTATGCTCTTTGCTTGATTAAGTTCAACTGTTGAGGGATTCATCCATATTGTGCTCGATCGAAATAGAGGATTTTATTATTTTTGAGCAATAGTGAGTTAGATATTTTTATCATTTCGCATCCTTATAGACACTAAATTTAGCTTTTATTTATATGTATTTACAGAAATAAATTTTTTGACTTCCCTTTTGTTTTTATTCTATCATTTACAATTACTATTTTGGTTTAGGTAATAAAAAATATAATTTATTTTTTTCTTTTATTCTGTACCTAAAATGACTTATTTAATTCTTAATAAATGATAATAACTGATTTGATCTCATTATGATTTTTATTTTCTAAGGATTATATTTAGTTGTGTCATTTTGTAAATATATTATTTATTTATTTATTTTGGTTTGCGGTGATGATTAGTTGAGGATAGAAACATGATTTTTTCTATTTATATTGTCCAATTTCATTTATTCCTTTATGTAGGAGTTGTTATTTTCGTCTATCATTTGAATAATTAGACATATTTTCCCTATTTTTTTCGCCTAGGGCCTTAAATAGTCTTGAGCCGACCTGATAGGAACTTACTTTATGTCAATCCGAGGTCGTTTGATTCATTAGTAAGTTTTAGGCAAAACCTGCTGATAGATCAAACATCCTTGGATTGACATAAAACTAGTTTTATGTATTCGTCTACCTTTTGTAATTATATTCATACTCTCAAACATCAATTTTAATTAATATATTAACTGCAATGATTTTTTGAACTCGAATTGAATTTTTTTAACATATTCATATTCAAAAAATCACTTCTCTCAATATATTGGGTCAAATTAATGTTCGAGACTATTGGTATAATCAGGATAACTAGATGAACACGTAGAAACTAGTTTTATGTCAATCTGAGAATGTTTGGTTCATCAGCCGATTTTGCCTAAAATCGGTTGATAAATCAAACATCTTCGGATTGACATGAAACTAGCTCCTATGTGTTCGTCTACTTCTCCTGATTATATTTACGCTCTCAAATGCCAATTGGACTCAATATATTGAGTGTATCGATATTTTGAACCCGAATTAACTTTTTTGAATACATTCGTGTTCAAAAAAATGTCGCACTTAATATATTAAGTCAAATTAATGTTTAAGAGCATGAATATAATTAAGAGAACTAAACAAACATATAAGAACTTATTTCATATTAATCCGAAATTATTTAATCCATCAACCAATTTTGCCATAAATCAAATTTGAAATTTCAAAGCTTATTAGTCAACTGATTTTGAAAATTAGATGACTTATTTCTTTGAAATTTCAAAATTTGGATATAGAGATCAATCAACTCGACTGATAAAAAATTCAGTCGATTGATATTTTAACCAGTCGATTGATAGAGGTAAAATGGGAAGGAGCACGTGATTTGGTAATTTTTACTATCCTACGAGATTTGGTAATTTCAAAAATTTATCTATGTGGTTCGGTAAAATGCTGAATATCTATATATACACAACACACATACGAAATTGATATAGATACATGTTGGTGCAATCAACCCAAGTTTGATCAGTACGATCGTGAGTTTTGATGTGTGTGTCCATATGATTAAGTTAGGTTTTTATATTAGTTTGAAGTGTGTTTGAGTCATGCAGGACTTGGTGGAACACACATATGGGAGATCTCATCCTGGTGCTCGGGTCCTTGAGTCGGTGAAGGATGAAGCATCCGAGAGACCATCGGACGAGGAGAAACGGAGTGGAGCTGAGGGAAACAGACTTCAAGCCATACGCGAAAGATGACATCAGGATGATCCAAGGGCATTCGTGTTCAAAAAAATGTCGCACTTAATATATTAAGTCAAATTAATATTTGAGAGCATGAATATAATTAAGAGAACTAAACAAACATATAAGAACTTATTTCATATCAATCCGAAATTATTTAATCCATCAACCAATTTTGCCATAAATCAAATTTGAAATTTCAAAGCTTATTAGTCAACTGATTTTGAAAATTAGATGACTTATTTCTTTGAAATTTCAAAATTTGGATATAGAGATCAATCAACTCGACTAATAAAAAATTCAGTCGACTGATATTTTAACCAGTCGATTAATAGGGGTAAAATGGGAAGGAGCACGTGATTTGGTAATTTTTACTATCCTACGAGATTTGGTAATTTCAAAAATTTATCTATGTGGTTCGGTAAAATGCTGAATATCTATATATACACAACACACATACGAAATTGATATAGATACATGTTGGTGCAATCAACCCAAGTTTGATCAGTACGATCATGAGTTTTGATGTGTGTGTCCATATGATTAAGTTAGGTTTTTATATTGGTTTGATGTGTGTTTGAGTCATGCAGGACTTGGTGGAACACACATATGGGAGATCTCATCATGGTGCTCGGGTCCTTGAATCGGTGAAGGATGAAGCATCCAAGAGACCATCTGTTAAATCCGACATGTTTATTCCACTCTGGAAAATTTTTTGAAAAGTTCCTAGAATGTTCCGGGCTTTGGGACGAAGTTTAAGGGTTTAATGGATAAGGAATTCTAAACCCTAGGGATCAAATTGCAAAATCCAAACTTGGGGACCTAAATGCAAATTGAACCGACATATATACTTGAACTAAAAACCCATTCGCCCAACTCCTCCACAGCCGATCGCACAGCGCCGACCTCGGCACCTTGTTTTTCTTCTCGCAATCCCTAGCCGCAGGCCGACGCCATCGTCGCCTCTTCGTCGGCGTCCATCTCCCTCGCAAACCCGACTCGTCTCGGTCCCGATTCCAACCACCGAGCACCTTAGGTCGACTGCAGGGAAGGAAACCAGGACACCGACGACGACTTCGACTAGGGTAAGCTTTCGATTTTCCCTTGGGTTCTAGCATCAGATCTATGTAAGACTTGAGAGGGGATGCTGATGTCACGGTGGATCCAGGGAAAATATCTCTGCTCGGTAACAATCGGGAGATTGGGTCTTGAACGGAGCTGAGGCGCACGATCCTTCGGTGGCTATCCTAGTGAGTTATACGTTCCCTGAATTGGGATTGTTGTGCACTAGTTCGTGCCATTGGAATTTCGATTCTTCTCCTCTTCTGAATCGATTTTGATTTAGGATTGGGTCTGTTTGAAGTCACCGTGAGCTGTTGAGGGATAATTATTTTGATTCCAACCACTGATCGAAGCAGAAGGGAGAGATCGCCATCACAAAATATCCAGGTAAGGGATGGATGGTTTGGGTTTTTGGTATGTTGCCGTGACGTCCAAATTGAAGTTAGATTTTGTTTGGTAATCAATCACAGCTTGAGTAACTCACAGTTTTTGATGGATGAAGTTGTCCTGTTTTTTATTAGGTCAGTGAGTGTGCCCTGGGTTGTCGTGAACCTTGGCGGGGTGCCATGGGGATTAATTGGGATGTGTTTTGGTATTGTGAAGTGGGTGCTTGGTTTTTTTCCCACTCTAATCACCGAGAGTTAGGTGTATGGGTGTAGGCATGTGAGGTGTCCACTTGGTTTGTGATTCTCACCTAGGGCTGGACCTAGCTTTGATAAGTTGGTTTAATTAGGAATTTATCACTAACAAAGGATTTAAACCTAATCATGAGATAATTAAATGGAAAGGAAATGGTTAGGTTAAACCCAGCATAGGTTTAGGGATTTATTATCTAGTTATCATTTGTATAATAGCTAATTAAATGCATCCTTGATACAGGAGCTTGATTGGATTTGTTGCTAATCATTATTGACAGGTGGTTCTTTCTGCATTTGATACAGACTTCTACTATTGGAGGCGGGTACCTTTTGACTTATCTGTTCTGATATTGTCATGTTGTTATGCATAGACTGTTATAGATAGCAATAAGATTATACGCTATCCTTGTTAATTATGCCTGTTCTGGATACTTGTTGTTTATCCCTGAGTTATTATGCTGTTAGTTCCATACAGTCTCAGGTATTGTCATATCTATATATATGCTTAGGGATCGTGATGTATCTTTTGCATTTGATCTTGAGGGATCTGTAGTTTCTGGCCAGTATACCTTGTAGGTTACCTGTATTTTCTGTTATAGGATTTCAGACTGAGACTTAGTATACTGAGGATTTGGGGAGGGAGGTATGTGTATCTATCATACACCATCCTTGCATGTTGCATGCCGACGATCAGCGACTCCCTTGTGGTTGAGCCTATCGTCTTCCGGTACATGATATGCGCACACGACCACTCATGGGTTAGTGGATACCGTAGGATGTGTGCATTTGCCCTGTATTGCTCCTTTCGGCCACTATTTGGAGGGTGGTTCCGGGCGTGGTAGCAGCCAGGGATCCCTTCTCGTACTGAGCCACGAGGAGATAAGAGCTAGACTCCCCCATTGCTTGGGGTAGGAGCGGAGTCTCCACCAGCATCCTGTCCACCCGGTCACTCAGGAGCAGTGATAGCAGGGTGTGTACAGTTGTCATAGCTCTACCCTCTCAGACGTCACCTATGACAGGTGTACGATGATCTAACTGGTGTCAGGGGTGACACATGTCATTGCACCATGTGCATATTTTGTATCGTGCATTGTTTGCTGCACTTGATTTCTGCACTTGTTTGACATGCATATACTGGAGACTTGTTATCTGAGATTATATGTCTATTGGTATTCCATTGATATTTATTACCCTCTTTTCAGGTTAGATGGATTCTGGTATGTATCTACCTCAGTATTTTTAGTACTAGTCTTTCCTTATTGTTGATATGAGACTGTATTAGCGGAACTCTTATTGTTAGTATAACTTTCTATGCATATCTATTTTGGGTATCCGCAGAGTTCCTTTGGACTCACACCGTTGGTTATTTTCCTTAATTTCAGGTTGATGTCTGCCAGGAGAGCCCTAGTCGCCAGTCCCTAGCTCGAGAGGAGCGCTGCTTCTTTTTATTTTATGTTGATTTACGATTATGGACCCTGTATTATGTACTTTGCTTCCGTTGCCATGTTTTGGACATGTATTTCTGTTTTATTCGATGGGATTGTACTTTTGAGTCCTATGTTGGACTTCGTGGGGTTTTGGCTTTGTTCCTGCCCCCTGGCAGCTCAGGTGAGTTCGTACTTCGATTTTACAATGGTTATAGTTATATATCCGTTGTTTCTGCATGGATTTGAGGCCTGAGGCCATTTAACTGCGTGGTTGTGCTATTTGTATCTATGTGTATGTGTAAATTGTCCGCCGGACAGGGGAGGTGCTGTCCGATTCTCTATTGGATCAGCGGCTCCAGGGTCTCAGGACGTGACACCATCGGACGAGGAGAAACGGAGTGGAGCTGAGGGAAGCAGACTTTAAGGCATACGTGAAGGATGACATCAGGATGATCCAAGGGCTTGGATGCATCCGAGGGACAAGAGCCAAAGGAAGTGTAACGCCCGAAAATTCTCAAAATTAATTTTAGAAATATCCTAGAATTTACTCTGAATTTATGGATATTTTTATAGAATTTTTCCATGGACAAAAAAGGCAAAAAGGAATAAAAATATAATACGCAGTAAAAAGGCTTAAGTGGGGTTTGAGCCCTAAACCTTTATCGATAGAGGAGAATAGGCTTGCCAAATGGGATGAGTTTGTTTTCATTGGAATAGACTAGAGGGAAATATAGATAAGGTGAAGTTAGTTAAATTTTTCCATAAATATAAAAGGGAACTTAAGGGTTTTTTAATTGAAACTTTTCCTCACCTTCTCACCGCCGACCCTCTTCCTCTCTTGGGCGATTTTTCCTCTCCCTCTCCCGAGTCTTTCTCTTCCTCACTCACGACAAACCAAGGAGGAGATCCAAGGGCTTTGTGGTGGGCGGATTCAAGAAGGGGGACGCGCTAGGGGATCTTCTCAAGGAGTAGTTCATCGTTAGAACCTCTCCGAGACTCCAAGGATCTTCCCTCTCCCTAAACCCTACGCCCTAGAGTTGTAAGAACAAGCGCAGGATGTAAGTACCCCTCACCTGCAGTATAAGTAGCTTCGTTCGTATGATTAATTGTCCTAGTTTATCTAATTGAAAGTTTATGCTCATATGTGCAGATTAAATTCCTCTACCGATTTTAAGGGCACCACTAGATGGGTTGGACGTGCTTCCCCCTTTAGTTTGGGGTTTAGACGCACCGTCGAGTGCCTAGGAAGTGTCCTTAAATGAAAAAGGGGAGTTTTAGGCACGCAAGGTGCTCGAGAAAATGTTAAGAATCTCTAATATGAGTTTTAGCATGTTATGAAGTTAGCTACCCTTGCTTTTGTTTATGGACCATAGTTCGTCGATTGGGTGGGCTCTTAGATCGCCCCTAGGCTCTAGATCGCCTAGTAGATGCAAGGTTAAATAAAAGAATAATTATAAAAGTATTTTACTTTTTATGGCATGTGCTTGGACTCTAGTTCGTCCATGGGTGGGCTCCTAGTTGCCCCTAGGCTCCTAGTTTGCCTAGTAGTAGAACCCTAATGGGTTCGGGATTAGCTACCTCAGATCTATTTAGGGATGCGCATATTAGCAGCACATTGCGGGGCCCACAGCAGCATGATTATTATTTTCACTTATTATATGTATAAGTTTCAAAAGTGCAGTAATAGCTTTAAGTGAAAACAATTTTAAGATCATGCTTAGTTCAATTAGATTCTATGAATGCTATGTGAATTTAGTTATAAGAATATGATTTAGTTCATGTGCTTAGTATGATGAGTATGCCATGATATTTGTTTAGATTATATGTTTCAGCAAGAATGAATGACAAGCATGAAATGTTTTTCCCACATGTGTTTTTAAAAGCATGAGTTTCGAGATATGCATTGTTTTGTGAGTAGGATGGTACTTACTAAACTTTATGTTTATAGTTTCATTTTTCCTTATACTGCAGATAAAGGCAAAGGAAAAATAGAGTAGCGGAAGAGGCAGGGATGATGGTGGAGTGTGTGATGGTGGAAACTTGGAATGAAAGAACCTTGGGAACTTGCATTAAGAGGACATGTTATTAAGAATGTTAAATGAATTAGTTCTTTGTCATGTTTAACATTTTCCACATCTTAAGTACCCTTGTTATGTTTTTGACATTATGCTAGTATGAGTTAATATCGTGTCGTGATGCCATGCCTAGCTTTTACATGTTATATGTTGAGTGATACTTTTCAAATGCATGTTAACTAGTAGTAAAATGCATGGTCTAAGGCTATAGAATCATTTATGATATTATAGCGCTACTATTGACGCATCTAGGCAGAAACAATGCTTAGTTTTAGTAGTAAGTTGATATAAAGTTTATGTTTCTAAATTTATGCTTAGAAGTAGATGAAGTATGCCTTAATGTCATGAAAACATGTAGAATATGACCTAAAATCATTGTATGCCTGTTAGTAGGCTCAAATATGAGTTTGTGGTGTTTTTGGTACAAAGTAGGTTAACCTTGACACATTTTTGGAATCTGAAACTTCAGATTTCAGAGCTGCCAGTCGACTGCGACAGTTACCAGTCGACTGGGACCAGCAGAAAAATGGCACAGAAAGTTTCGTCGGCTGCACCAGTCGACTGGAAAGATATTAGTCGACTGGTGCCAGTTTAAAACAGAATGTGTTGTAGAGCTGCTGGTTAGTGCTTCAGTCATGCAACGTTGAGGTTGGGGGATCAAATTATGGCCAAGCTAATAAAATTAAAGTTTTTGTTTTATTTTGGCTGATTAGTGCTTCCAACATGATTATGATTTACCGCAGCATTCTTGAGTTATGAATTGTTAGTTCAGTACATAGCAAAATAAGAATTTTTAAATTCTCCCAGTTGGTTTAGCATCTGGAGAACAATGATCAGTAATCAGTTAGTTAGTCAGTTAGTAGCAATCCGTCTTAAAGCTTAGTACCCGAAGGCGGGTCGTTACAGGAGGAGAGCTTCAAAGGGCGACTCCGGAGAGGATGAGTGTAAGTGTGTAATAGGAGCAGTCGACCGGTAGGGATACCAGTCGACTGATCCTTCTGTGAGTTTCAAATAGTGAGATCAGTCAATTAGTCTGGATGACAATTGACTGGTCTGTTCAAAATTTAGCCGTTTGGCTGAGTACCAATCAACTGGGGTTGGCATCAGTCGACTGGTATCGGGGCTGAGCTATTTTGTTGACAACTCTCTCCTCTATTTAAAGAGAAGTTTTGAGACTTGAGAAGGGTTAGAGATTCTGTGATAAGTCTTCTTGATCAAGTGCTCAAAGCTTCTAAGTCTTCTCTCTTCCTCAAACCCTAATTCTCATCTTGTAAGGGGAAGAGAGACATTGTGAGAGGTTGTTCTCCACCGAGAAGGAGAAAGCTTAGCCGGAGATTACCGAGCACTAATCCACCGAAGGATTAAGGGTTTGTCCACCTCAAGGACATGCTGTGGAGTAGGAGCAAGCAATCTTTGCACCACGTAAAATGTTAAGTGTTAACATTGTTCTTAATTGTTTAGTCTGCATTTCCACTTGTGCAACTAATCGTGTAGGAAGAACAAGTGAATTGGGCGACAAGCTATTCACCTCTCTAGCCAGACTATCGATCTCATACAATACATTGCTATATGCCTCTGTGTATGCAGGGCGCCTGGATTGAATTCGGGCACAGTAACATTTTGTGTTTTTTAATTTTTTTTTATATATTATATATATTTAGGATTTAAGATTTTAAGATTTAGGGGTCGGGTTACAGTGGGTTTAAGCTAATTAGATTTTCCCCTTTAGGATTTAGGCTTCCCTTTTGGGTTATAGTGTTCAAGATAAAAAATATTAGATACCTACAGGGTATATTATATATATTTAGGGTTTAAGATTTTAAGATTCAGAGATTAGGCTATGATGGGTTTAAGAAAATAAAAATTTTCCTTTAAGATTTAGGCTTGCTTCTTCGATTATAGTGTTCAAGATAAATTTTTTAAGATATTCACGTGGTATATTATATATATTTTGGGTTTAAGATTTAATAAATATTGATTAAAAAAATATTCATTGAGGCGCTTAGATCAAATCCAGGCTTCTAAATCAATGTTTTATAAAAAGGTTGACGAAGATGCCTCCGATGCATAGGAGGTGCCTTGAGTCAGGTGTGTGTATGTGTGTGTGTGTGTGTGTGTGTCTCTCTCTCTCTCTCTCTCTATATATATATATATATAATGTTACCGATGTCGTGCACCCGTGCGGTAGTGCACCCATACGTACCACAGGACGCTTAGAATGAATCCAGGAAGTTAGTTTTTTTAATTAATATTTCTTAAATGTTAAACCCTAAATGCATATAACATACTCCACGAGCATCCATTTGCCATATCTCATAATCATAATGAGCTGCTATGGCCAGGAGCATCCGAATGGATTTAAGCATAGCTACTGGCGAATAGGTTTCGTCATAATCAATTCCTTATTTCTGACGATATCCTTTTGCCACTAATCTAGCCTTAAAGGTAACAACATTACCTTCCATGTCGGTTTTCTTCTTGAAAACCCACTTGCACCCTATGGGCTTAATCCCTTCAGGTGGGTTCACCAAGTCCCATACTTGATTTTTGTACATGGAATCCATTTCCGACTTCATGGCTTCAAGTCATTTATCCCTTTCTGAATTTTTCAGAACATCTTCATAACTGATAGGTTCGTCATTGTTAATGAGAAACACGTCATTCGATTCACTTATGCGAAATCTGTATCTCTCTGGAATATTGCGTGTCCTATCAGACCTACGAATAAGTGGTGTTGTTTTAGGTTCAACTGATAGCTCATCATTATAAGTTATTGGTTGTGGGTCTAGACTAGGTGTCTCTATAATGTCTATTGGAGTTTCTTGAACTTCTTCAAGTTCAATGCTACTCCCACTGTTTTCTTATAAAAGAAATTCTTTTTCTATAAATACAGCATGCCTTGAAACAAACACCTTTTGTTCCAAGGGATGATAGAATTAGTAACCCTTCGTTTCCTTAAGGTATCCAATAAATAGACATTTATCAGACTTAGCATCCAGTTTGTCTGATACAGTCCGCTTTACATAAGCAGGACAACCCCATATTTTAAGATGAGTTAAATGAGGTTTCTTACTATTCCACGTCTCATATGGAGTAGTAGAGACTACCTTGGTCGGGACTCTGTTTAGCAAGTAAACAGCTGTCTTAAGCACATAGCCCCAAAAGAATTTTGGAAGAGTTGCATGATTCATCATAGATCTAACCATGTCCATCAAGTTTCGGTTACGCCTCTCAGATACACCATTATACTGTGGTGTATATGGCGGAGTCCATTGAGATAATATCCCATTGTCCCGAAGATAATCTTGAATCTCTTAACTTAAGTATTCACCACCCCGATCGAATCGAAGTATCTTAATACTTTTGCCAAGCTGTTTCTCTACTTCACTTCTGAACTCTTTGAATTTCTCAAAAGCTTCAGATTTGTATTTCATTAAGAACACATACCCGAATCGTGAGTGATCATCGATAAAGGTAATGAAGTAGCTATAACCTCCTTGTGCAAGAGTTGACATTGGTCCACATACATCAGTATTTATTAGACCAAGCAATTCTCCCACTGGTTTACCTTTTTCGAAAAAGGGTAATTTGCTCATCTTGCTTTTTAAGCATGATTCACATGCATCAAATGAACCGGGTTCAAATGATTTCAGAATTCCACATCGGTGTAATTTGGTCATGCGTTTCTTACTTATATGGCCAAGACGACAATGCTACGTGTAGGAGTCTATTTGATTATCTATTCGAGCACGTTTGTTGCTAACTTCGATATTGAAAACGTCACCGGATAAATCTAACGTGTAGATACCATTGCATAAAGTTTCGGTCCCATAAAGAACGCCATTTAAAGTTATGTAACAACAATTGTTACTAAAAGTTAAATGGTAACCCTTTTCATCAAGCATGAAATAGATACAATGTTCTTTATTAACGAAGGAACAAAATAACAATTAACCAATTCTAAGACAAGTCCAGTAGGGAGCTTTAGCAAATATGTTCCGATGGCAATGGCAGCAATCTTTGCTCCATTTCCAACTCTCAAATTCGCTTCTCCCTTGACGAGTCTTCTTCTATTCCTTAGCCCCTGTATGTCATTACATATATGTGAGCTACACCCAGTATCAAGTACCCAGGTGTACGAGGAAATAGAGTGACATTCAATAACGAAGATGCCTGAAGAGGATGGGGCATCGGATGCCTTCTTCTTCAAGGACTCAAGATAAACCTTGCAGTTTCTTCGCCAGTGGCCCTCCTTGCCGCAGTGATGGCAAGTGCCTTTTGGTGCCTTTTCAATCCTTTTGGCCTTAGTTAACTTATTGGTGTCCAAAATGGAACGCAAATTTAGAGAATACATGATCAGGTGATTATCCTAGAAATACAAATTGAGGTTATGTGATGAGAATAATAAAGAATGCACCAATATACATTAATTAAATCCTATTTATTTTTCGAATTGAATAACCCTTTTTATCAATTCGGGAGATCGTAGGAACATCTCCAAATAGGTTGATATCCAACCATAGATAAGAACAACCATGGCTGGAGTCCATCAAGTTATTCTTAGCTATGAAGGTAGGTAATTATACCGATTACATATTACACATATATAACTATCACATTATGCTATCAACTAATTGAATGTTTGCATATATCATTGGGTAGTTAACTCATTAACATGTATGCAACAATATACATAGCACCCAACTGCACCTCTCTTTACATCGACCTTGGCTGTGGCACAACAAATCGATGCTCCAAGCTTAAGGTTGTCCCATTAATCAAGAAATAGTTTTAATATGGTTGGAGCTCATTCAACTGTTTAGTCAGGCTTGGATGTGTCCAACAACCAAAACTAAGGATTGACCTCTGACTCCAACTATATTAATCATAAACTAATTCCATGGTTTGAACATATTGTGGTTCAAGCCGGGCATGGATGTGTCCACCAACCCAAACGAGAAACAAAACTTCGGTTCTAACCATATTAATGGAAGGTGTTGGCCTTAATATTTTGTAAGGGGTTTTGGGTCTCATCCTTTTCCTTTTAAGCACATTCATGACATATAATTATGTCATGTTCTAACGATTTCCTTAATAAAGTATGTATGTGACTTAATTTATCAAGTCTCATTAATTGAATTAGGAACCGGATTTCCTAATTCTAATTTCATACTTTATTTAAGAAATTGTTTTGGGAAATAATTTCCTAAATTGTCATAATCAATTTTGGAAATAATATGTTTAAGACTTTGATTTCTCTAAATCAAATCTTATTAAATTAAGAGACAGATTCCCTTAATTCAACCACATATTATTTTTATGAAAATCTTATTTAAGGAAATAAACTCTATATGAAACAATTTTTCCTAATTAATTTTGGAGACAACAATATGTAAGAGCATCACCTCATAAATCAAATAAGGAAATTATCGTTTGAGAATCACCTCAAAAATTTTCAAGATTTGATCACATATTTTATTTATGGATAATTAATTACAACAAATTATTTACTTTGGGTGGCTCCCCGAGGCACTCCCCAAAGAAAAGAAATTTGTTGTAAATCTAATTTGGCTTGCTCCCCGAGGTATAACCAAATTAAACTTGACAATTAAAGAACTTGTTAATAATATAATTTGGATGGCTCCCCGAGGCCTACCCAAATCAATTTTAACAATTCATATTCAAAATAGGAAATTAAATTATAACAACTAACTTTAATTTGGGTAGCTCCCCGAGGCACTCCCCAAAGTAAAGAATTTTATTAATAATTTAAAAACCAATTTGAATTTAATTGTCAATTAATGTTTCAATAAAATGTCTAGATTTTCATGAAAAGAAAGTGCCCAAAATTACGAGCTTTCCATAAATGGAAAGTTTCCAAAAATAAAAGGTTTCAGAATAATTATAAGTTTCTGGTATAAAGAAAACTTACGTTTTTCCAAAATTAAAAATTTTCCAAAATAGGAAATTTCCAAAATTAGAAAGTTTCCAAAAATGGAACGTTTTCGCAATTATCATAAAATTTCAGAAACAGGGATATTTCAAAAGTTTACGAAATTTCATTAGGATTTTCAAACTTTGAAATTCCTAAATCTAAAATTTATCATAATTGGAAAGTTCCATAATTGGAAAATTTTCCAAAATTGAGATCATGACAAAGTTTTTCGCAAAATAATTATATGATTATGTCGAACACTAACTGGCTCTGATACCACTGTTGGGACCGGGTGCATGTTGACATGGATGCGGGTTTGTAATTTTAAAATTAATTACGTGCAGCGGAAGGTTTAGCATAAATAATTTCTCAAATTATTTAACCACACATCTAAGCATGCAACCTTATCTTGTATAGACATGATCATATATTTAAAATTTTTGCAGAAACGTAAACTAATTTACTTATTACCTCGCGTAACTCGAAGGAAGGGACGAGATCCAACCTTAAGCGTCCCTCGGAAGCTCCGCCTCTATTCGCGTCCACGTCGAGTATCTTCGGGATGACTTCGCAAAGCCACGAGTTTCGTGTTCTCGAGAACTACTAGATTCTCCGAGAACGCGATAAGAAAAATCAAGAGAGAAGTAATCACATCGGAAAAACTCACCACCAAGGTTGGCCGGAATCACAATTCCGGCGCGAAGGAGGAAGATGACTTGCGCCCAATCCCAAGGTGATGATGGCCGGAGAGGGTGATCGTCCCAACGGAAGAACTTTGTCGCCTCAGTGCTTCTCCTTGTGCTCACGGCAAGAAGAAGGGAGAAGAGGGAGAGAGCCGACCAAGAGGAATAAGGGAGGAGAGGGAGAGAGCCTAGGCAAGAATACTTCGATTGATTTTCAAGCCTTGCCTTGGGTCCTTTATATAGTGGTCTCTCAGCCGCCAAGTCTCCATTTTTTTATGGAATAAATTTTCATAAGAAAATTTATCATATAAATTTTCTATGACTTATTCCATCATGCCAAGTTTTATCATATTTTAATTCATGATAAAAAAATCAACCAAGTCTCTTTTTTCTTATGGAATAAATTTTGTTATATAAATTTCTTTATATAAATTTCTTTATCATGGTAAATCAATCCATGATTGATTTTATAAAATAAAATAAACCAATCCATGGTTCATTTTAATTTCCATGAAAAATAAATTTCTTTATATAAATTTCTTTATCATGGTAAATCAATCCATGGTTGATTTTATAAAATAAAATAAACCAATCCATGGTTCATTTTAATTTCCATGAAAAAAAATTTATTTATATAAATTTCTTTATCATGGTAAGTCAATCCATGATTGATTTTATAAAATAAAATAAATCAATCCATGGCTCATTTTAACTTCCATGAAAAATAAACCATACCTTGGTTTATTATAAAAAATTTATATCATCCATAATTTTATAAAACAAACCACACTTGGTTTATTTTATAAATTGAACCGAAACTTGGTTCTCTCCTTTTGTTGTGGCCGGCCAAGCAAAGAGGGCGGAGACCCTCTTTGGCTGGCCTATCCAAGCCACGCCCCAATGAATTAAACTCATTTAATTCATCTATTAAGTCTTCAAAAGACTTATACATTTTACACTTCCGATGCGTCTCTAAAAAATTCAGATTCGACTTATCGTTTGGCTCAACCAAACCTAATCTCTCTTGATTGGAAAATCCAATTTTCAACTCGTTTTAAATCCCTTGGATTACTCGTAGTGCGTGTGACTAAATAGACTTTCGATTTATGTTGGCCGTCTATAATTAACCAATTATAGAACGATCATGAGTGGCACCTAGTAGTACATCATGATCCCCAATTAATCGAAAGATCAACGGTTGACCTCAGAAACAATTCTGAAACCCTTCAGCAGCTATAATGAATCGTGCCCCATTCCCTTCACCATCTTATACCGACTTGGTTCAGGACATGGTCTATGTGTGTCAGTCCCCACTAGGCTGACTACGTCACACCTAGCCCAAGTAACGTTTTCTCGTCCTACGGATTCTAATTACTCTCATGTATCTAAGAGATTCATACTCTGAACATGTCATGCTCTGGCTAGAGGCTTCGAGTAACAATCCGACGATAGACCTTGGGTATACATCTCGTCGCAAGGAGTGGTGAATCCTTTGTAGGCTGTTCAAACATCTTCGGGCACTTCGACTTATACCCAATCATCCTGGGTCCACACCTCCTTGGAGGTGCTTACTTAAGATGTCAAAGTATAAGTCTCCATGACCAAGATGACTTGAACACCGCAAGTCAAAGGAACATCGCACTTAAGCTGCAGTAAGAACTTCACTGACATATCTATATGTAGACTACCATATGAAGTTTTACAGCCAGTTACTCTAATGAACTAGTTCCCTTAACTAGCATTCATTTTTATCTCCGGACATCCCAATGTCACCAGCCAGTGAGAATCAGCTGATTAGAGAATAACCCATGCTAGTCTCAACAGAATTGATAGTGTCCGTATTTATCAATTCATCAACTAGGGACAATTTCAATACTTCACAATTGCATATGTAGAGATAATCACTAGTTGTGAATTCATCACAAATTCTCTCATGCTGTGAATCGTATTACGGACATTCAGTAAATGAGTTTAAGATCTCAATCAAATACACAAACATGTATACTCAAATAGTGAATATTCATTTATTAAAATAAATGATTACAATCATAAGGCGATGCCTTAGGACACTTCTCTCATATCACTAACAGGTCTAAACGGTAAAAATCAACCTATGATGAATAGTATCCGGGGCGCCTCAGGTGGGACCTGAGACGCCTCAGTTGGGACTAGAGGTGCCCTCATTGGTTAAGGGTGCCTCCGTACAGTTGCCGCTAAAGATGAAGTTTTCAGCATCTGAGACGCCTTAAGTTGGATCCAAGGCATTTCAGTTGGGAACTGAGATGCCTTGAAGTGGATTTAAGACACCTTCCTGAGGATAAGCTATGAATGCTTCGGATTTGATGAGTCTTTAGATTTAAGGAGCCTCAGTTGGGAACTGACACACCTCAGGTGTCCTATATAAGGACAGTTCAAGGAGGCTTCGGAGCATAACGATTATCAAAGCCGAAGTGCTCATTTTGCAACTTTGTCTTCATGCTGTGACCCTGCGACTACTCGACTACGACCAATCGCTTCCAGAAGAGGGGCGCCAACACTTGAGCCCTACCGAGATTCTTTTAAGTGTTGATAACCTTTATTTCATTGCACTTACTCTATTGTACTTGGAAAGGAATGTGCAAGTACCGCTAGAGGTGCCTCAGTCGCCGGTCCGACTCCGTCTGGTTCGGGAGGCCTGATCGGTCACCTTGACTGGTTAGGTAACCGATCAGGCAATTGGCTGACCGGTCAGGCAAGTGCCTGATCGGTCACCTTGACCGATCAGGCACCCTCGGCTTGCCACGCGAGGCGCGCGGACGCGGCAAGCCACGTCTGTAGGTCCGCAATGTCGCATTTGGAGAGGTCCGTAGGAGATCAAATTTATATATATATATATATATATATATATATATATATATATATAACGTGATAACACTCATACCATTTATTTGAAAGGAAGCTCCTACGTACTACTGGTACAGTTGGTCTATTATGCCTAATAAGCCATTTATTTGAAAGGAAGCTCCTACGTACTAGTACAGTTGGTCTATTATGCCAAATAAGCTGAGGTCGATTCTTAACATATATGAAAAATGTTGTTGATTATTTCAATCTTTCTTAAATTTACATGTACTATTAGGGTAGGATGTGTTTGGTTCAAGGTTAACCTATATAAATTATGTGATTATCAGTTAATCACATAATCTTAGTTATGTGAAATGAAACATAATTTGATGTTCTTTGGTTCAATTTAGTGTATTAAATAAAATTTTATTTGTTTGAAGGTTTTAATATATAATCTAGTATAATATTTTATCGCATTTTCTTCAATCCAATCCTAAGTATGATGATGTTGTATGCTTGTCTAAATTAAAAATAGAAAAAAACTTATGATATTGTATGTTTGTTCATATTCTCGGTTTAAGTATAAAAAATTATATAAGTCGTCGGATTCACGATATGTGATTGTATTTATTTTAATTTTTAAAAATTAAAATATTAAAAATATATATAATAATATTACTATTACTATTATTATTAATGATATATATATATATATATATATATATATATAAAGTTAGATAATTTTTTTATTTTTAAAAATAATTATTTAGGTAATTTTATTGAATTTTAGAACAAGTCTATTTAATTTTAATTAAAATAGAAAATCTAAGAAAAAAAATTCTTCTTTCAGTTGTCGACGACGCCCACAGGTCGCTGGCCGTCGTCGGCCTCCCATCGCCAGCCGTTGCCTATCGGTCCCTGATTGTCACCTGTCGATCCCCGGTCGTTGGAGATGACCGTTGGTCGTCGGCGACGACTGCTGGTGATGCTCGGCATCTGTTGCCACCTCTGTGCTGAGCCGCTGAGCTCCAATCACTCCGTAGATAATTTACGAACTTTTTTTTGTTTAATCTCCATAATCGAAAAAAACTCAACTATCCAAGATATTTGGATTCCGGATTGGATGCATTAATTGATAATGTTTATTGACAGTTTCGAAATTGAAAAAAAATGGAGAATTAAAAAAAAATCTCACATCAAACACAATTATATTTAATCAAAGTTACTCATGATAATCCTAAATCAAACACTTTATTGTTAAGCTAAGTCAAAAGCCCTTCGTAATTTATCTCTGTTTTTGACTTCATAAACAAAAAATGATTAATGAGGTTTTTTTCAACCTCGGCGTTGTTTTCGACTTCAGAGGGTCATCATGGTTGTGTAGAGATGACGATTTCATCGTTGCTCTCAGTTTATTCGAATTGGAGAGGAGACAGTGATGTTGACAATATTGAAAATGTTACACTAGAATTTGGAAAATCATTAATAAGATTGGTAACATCCAACTTTCAACGATTGAATAATTTTTTTATTGATCGTTATGATAAATTAAAAAGTATTCACGATGAATAATTTAAAAATTTAACATCTCATGATTTAATTTTCAATTAAATAATTTTTTTTATAAAATATATTATAATTAAGGACCGAATTATGAATGTGATAATTAATCGTCCACTGTACGTTAGTTTAAAAAAATAAATAAATTTTAATTGATTTATAGAGGATTTAATTATTTTTATTCGGAAGTGTCTTTCGAGTAAAACAAAAGTGTGCCTATCAAGCACATGTTGCGTGTTAAATTTATAATAAATTGATTTTCTTGCACGCCGCAGACTTTACTGACTTGACTCCATAAAAAATGTTAGGTCAATGCGCCAACTCCAAGCATCGTATTTATTAATCAATTAATTATTATAATCCCAGTCAAGTCAATTAAAACAAAGTTTCCACACTTCGTTTTCCTAGATGAAAGTGACAGAACGTTATTCTATATTTTTTTAATATTTAAATATCAAATCATAATTTTAATAAATTAATAAATAATTTTTAATGATAATTTTTAATTCATTTTGATGATCGAAATTGTTATTTCAAAATTAACCGATATAAATAAAATGCTATTTAATTATGTTAGAATTGACAGAGGACATTAATTTCGAAATTTAATAGGCTCCTATTAAAAAATAAAATTAAAAGGATGTCCTTTATTTTTATTATCTTTAAAGAATATCATATTAAAAAATATAAAAAATATTTTATTTTATATTTTTATTTTAATATTATACTAGTTTTCATAAAAAATATTTTACGATGTAGCTTTTTGAGATAAAACTACTATAATTTTAATCAATATTATTACATTGACAGTAAAATATTTTTAATTAATATTGAAGATATTAAAATAGTTTTAAGCATACTAAAGTAATTTTTATGAAAATTATTTTACATTTGTAATAATTTTAACTAAAATTGCTTTAATAGATATTCCCATAATTCAAAAAAATCTTATTGTTGCACACTATTGAAATACGTAGGCCCGTAATAGGCCACATGGTTAAAATTGAGCCCAGTTGCAGCCCATAATATTGAAAACTCAATTTTAGAGGCTTATTTAGAAATTTAAGAGGGCGCCTATCAAAAAATAAAATAAACTAAAATTAAGAGGACATCTTTTATTTTTATTATATCGAAAGGATTTTTTATATTAAAAACATCAAAAAAGTATTTTATTATAATTTGTATCTTAAAAATATTTTTATTTTAATATTATACTAGTTTTCATAAAAAATATTTTACATTGTAGCTTTTTTAGCTCAAATTTTTATAATTGTAATCAATATTATTACACTAACTAACTGATAGAAAATTATTTTTAGTAAATTTAAAATAATTTTAATTAATATTGAAGTAGTTATAGTAGTTTTAAGCACAATAAAGTAATTTTAAATAAAATTATTTTTACATTTGTAACGATTTTAACTAAAATGGCTTTAGCAAATATTCTCATAATAAACAAATATCAAATTAAATTTTTTTAAAAAATTAATTTTCTTATAGGTCGGTTATATATGCAACTCCCTGCCAATCGATTCTGCCTGTAGTAGACCGCCTTGCGTCGGCAGGCTCCGGGTGAGTCACAGGTATCTGACATATTTATATCTAACGATTTTACACAAAGTGGTGACAAAAGATATAACTTGTACAAATTAATTTTTCTATTTTCCAATTCGATCCGACCCATTCGTTTGTAGAGCTATTTACTCGATCGCAGACATTTCTACACCTGGGGCTGTAGTATGTTCCAAGGGTTGGGTGGTACGTGAGCTGGGTTCAGAATGTCGTGAGACAGTTCGGTCCATATCCGGTGCGGGCGTTAGAGCATTGAGAGGACCTTTTCCTAGTACGAGAGGATCGGGAAGGACGCACCTCTGGTGTACTAGTTATCGTGCCCACGGTAAACGCTGGGCCCCAAATTATAATTTGAGAGAGAAGTGAACCCTAGAGGAAAATGATTGAATTCTAATCGAAATATCGTCGTAATCGGAGAGGAGAAATTTTTTTCTTCTCAATCAATTGATCAATCGATTAAGAGGTCTCTTGATGATAAAAGGTGATTCGTTCCTTTCAGCGTCTCTGTCAACTGATCTCATGGTGACATTGACTTTGTCAAGTTTTGACTTTGCCAAGTATATTGACTTTGTTAAGTTTTGATCCCAGATCTCATGATGATAGTATCCACGTATTAATCATCATTTCATCCTATGAGGATGATTAAGAGGCTTTTTACTTGATTGATCAATCGACTAGTATGTCTCTTGCATGGACGAGTTCGTTTGTTTCGGTGGGTATTTTAACAAAGTGGATGCGATGTGGATGGATCCGTTTGCGATGTGGATATATGACATACAAATATATATATCTTAGCGGATGCAATATTGAGAGCAGGGAAAAATCCGATTCGTTTTCCATCAACCCTTGTGGTGATTTGCTAAATAGCAAACTACCAATTCGCTCGCTCCTGCAAAACCTCCCTAGTACCCGACGCCTGTCCAGTCTCCTCCGTCGCCGTCCACTGCCGTCAACCTATGGAGAGACCGAGTACTTTGATCGCCCACATCGAAGCATTCGTGGACTCGGCCCGCGTTCCCAACCAACATGTCCTTCTCTTTTGTTCTTTTTTTTCCCTGCGATTTCTGAAATGCTTAATTGTTGTTTTTCTCCGGTTGTTCGAATTGTTCCTGTCGTTTCCATGATTGATTTTATTATGGTGCTTATTTAGAACCGATTGTGCAGCTCGTAGTGAAGAAATCGACTTGAAGCTAATATTGTAGTTAGGGTTTCACTAGTCACTCTTCTTCACCTTCACGAACTTGGAGGGTTTCGCGATCTCGAAGTTTACTCACAGGAATTATTTTTAGATAGGCCTTTTTCATACCTTAATTCGTTTCTTTACATTTAGAACTTGCACGCACCAAAAGTTTCTTTTAATTGGTTTGTTTTTTCTAACTTCCATTTACAAACTCTTTGTTAATTTTGTTGTTTTTAGGGCTTCAGTTAAACAGCTGAAATTATTGTATGACAGGCCAAAAGTGTGGACGCGATTTCTTCTCTGATAAAGAATGATCTCTTAACACTGGAAGCATTGGTAAATTATTGATGATTATTTATGGGCGTGTATCTTTTTTTTTTTTTTTGAATATTTGTCATCTTATTATTTTCTTTTGTCTGTCAAACTATTGAGGTGGAAGAAATGGTGCAGTACTTAACCTCCACAGACCATATTATTCGTGGTAGAGGTAATTATAATTCGAAAGATGGAAGATTACAGTTGTTTGAGCAATATTTTCTGCTTATGGAAAAAATATAAGTTTGTCACCGCAATAAAATCTACATTCTACCAAACTTTAAAGATTCATGCTGTTGGACCTCAAATGAAAGTCGATTGGTTGAATGTGAGTTATGCTTTCTTGTTTGTTGTATGCTGAATTGCACATGCGAATATGTATACAATGACACCAAACTGAAAAAAGAGAGACATGCAAACTTATTGGTGTTCACTTGTTTTTTTTTTTTTTTGGAGATTGATCCTTTCCTTTGATGTTTGCTTTGAGTTTGTTCCATCATCATCATTAGATCACTTCATAGGCCTCCAAGGGAGGGGGAGATAATTGCAAACTTATGTTGTTATATTGATGCTAGAGAGTATGATGCTCTGATGACATCACAGCAACATGTAGTTTATTAATCTACAGTAACAGAACCTTTTGGGCTGGTTTGGCATTGTGTGTTTTTGAGAAATACATTAAACTAAATAATGCCTTTGTTAACCTTTTTATCACATATAATTTTTTTACTAAAATGCGGCTAGAAAACAATTTGGGATGTCTAAAAGAATGGTAATACAATAAACTATACAGTACAAAATATTTATCACTACATCAATTTTACTATCAATTTATTGTTTATTTATAAATATGACTTTAACAACTTTGTTAATTTATATCAATAAAATTATCTTATGCAAAGCGTTATTTTACTGGTCACAATAACTTTCCAACTAAATAGCAATATTGAACTATTTATCACTGTATATTCAGTGTACTATTTGTCTTAATAATTTTTTGTTGTTCTCTTCTCCCTCTTCATGAGATTTAAGTTATGATTCATTGATTTGTCATGAGGTACAAGTGAATTTGGAGTTCCTCTTTGGTCTAAAATTTGATACTGCTTCAAGAGATCTTTTCTATTTGCAATTTGTTGATTCTTTATAGTTTCACTGAATTACCGACACACTGGATCCTTCATCTGCGCATATAAGGTCTAATTTTCACACTACTCTACTCCTATAGATATTAAATCAGGTCTGATCCAACAAACTAGTTTGGTTTTCCATGTGCAATTTTTTTCACAATAAATGATAATGCACAAGACATAGGGGATCTCTTGAAGCACTGCATATGCACATGTATGCATATTGTGGTGGATAATGTTGGTTGCGGTCCTTGCTCCTCCTAATCGTCATGATTTCCATATGTTTTTCCCAGAAATTATATATATACATCTCTCACTCTCTCTCTCTCAATAAATTTCTGCTCCTGTCCATTTTGAACCAGTGCATGCTCTTGAGATTTGCTGAAGTCAAGAATATTCTCCATACAACATCCACATGCCAAGTGACCTTTGCTTGCACATAATCATACATATGTACACTGTTCGCTCTTGAGATTGATAAAGTCAAGGATCTTGTGCATGCAACACTCAACACTTACACGCTAGGCAACCCTTGCTTGCACATAATCACATACTTGAAAAACACAGTTTCAGTTTATTTTTTATTTTTGATGTTCAACAACTTTTAAGTTTGGAAGTATTCATAACTTTGAGATTTCCATATTGGATTTTCAGGTACACTTCTCCTTGCAGAAGTCCTTAATTGCCTTCTTGAGAAACCATTAGATAGTCATACTATAAGCATTTTGGTAGAATTCTTCACAGCAAAGCTGGTAAGATTGTCTTATCCTACTTCGTCTTGTACTGCTGCTGCAGATAACTGCTTTTTTTATATACCAAATGATCCAAATTTAAATAATTTAAGGCCTCTTTCTATTTTGTTAATCACTTTGCCTTTGTTCCTGATTGCATGTTATCTACTGTATACACATGCAACTGATGAAACTTTTCCTTGATATTTTACATTGGCTATATAGACCAAACAAATTTCTTTCTAGGAATAAAGGAAGTGGAAGAGATGAAAATTAATGAAAAATGCTCAAGTAACTTGTGTTTAAGACTTGAAAATTTTAAAATGTTATATGTGCATTAGATAGGAAGGCTCAAGTATTTTTTTTGCATCAAGTTGGTCCTTCATTCACTATAAATTTTTTGAAGAATGTTTGGATGATTTGAAATATCTATGTATCCACCATTTAGTTGTTGCTTGAGGCATATGCTTTCACCGCTGTATCCAATCATGTCATAATCTAAACATTGTCATTAAAATCGATTTTCCAGTAGATCCACTTGTCCCTAGGATGAATTATAATTTATAAGATTAAGACGTTTTGTTGATATTTGTTTACATATGGATGATTAAAAATGAATTAAAAATTAAAATCATCTGCACCAGTCTACACCAAGTGAATACACTAATATAACTGTTATACCATCTATGATAATTAAACACACTAATACAATATTTATTAAAAACGAAATTATTCAATTAATACCTAAAATTGCCTAATTAACAATTAATTAATATTTTTATATTATATAACATATATTATATATTATATTATATGTTATATAATTCATAATATATAATATATAGCACATATATGTTATTTAATATAAAACATATATACATTTTATAATGTTCAACAAACATATATATGTTATATAATATATTAATATAACATATCTCATTAATCATTCCAACTCAGCCTCAAAGCAATCTCAATTCAAGTCACAATTAAGTAGTGCTATAACATTTCTCCTCGTCTAGGAACTTTATTCCCTGCTGCCCCCTGCTGTTTGGTCTTCTCCAACTCCTTTCTGTTGGATCTGTGTCTTGTCACACTAAGTTTGCCTCTGTCTTCAGCTGTGTTCTTCATCGGTTTTTTTCTTGACAATTAGAACAATGTGCGAGATACCAGACACAGAGTAGCTCCACATCGTCTTGCAGTGGCATCCTTCTGGAGTCCCTATAACTCAGTCTGTTTGTTTCTCTGTTACTGGTTCTTCCTCTGCCCATGGATTCGACAATGGCCTCTCCCTCTATTTGCAGATTCAGCCAATATTTTCTCCATTTTCTTTTCTCAAGTAACAAACCTTTCAACAGACAATTCCTTTATCTTGGCCCCATCAATTTTCAACAAGCAGCCGTCTTCCTTTTTTTCTACATGTTTCTAGGTACCAGCTGTTTTCAATAACTGGAAGCTTCCTTCAAGATCCAGCTTCTGCTCTAGTCAGCAGCACTTATTGACTCTCTTCATCTCTTTCAACATCTCTGCCAAATCAGCTTGCCCTCGTGTGCTCTGATGAGTAGCAAACCTGTTCAGGTTCTCTTTATTCTTGATGTTCTGAGTTCTGACACTTTTTTCTGGTGAGTTTCCTTTTCCTGTACCATTTCAGATTTTTATCCTAGTGTAATTCTTCTCCAGCAGCAGTTCTTATCTCTGCCCTTCTATTTTTGCATCTTCAGCCTGATCCTTTGTTGAATCTTATCTTCTTTGTCTTGCACTCACTATGTCCCACTAGATGTTATGGACCCCAAGGCTTTGTCTGAGTGCGCTCCTTCTCACCTTTCTTCTTTCAGGGTCTCACTTCAACAGTCAGTCACCCTTACAATCCTCATATAGTGTTTTTCTTCTCATATTTCTTCAACCCCTCGTGGTGCTGTTGTATGTGCAGCTGCAAGTAAAAGGCCACTGAAATTTGTTCTTAGGGTCTCTCTTCATCCTCTCTCTGTTGAAGTGTTGATCTGAGGTCATGGAATCAATGTCTTTGTGCTCCCTCAAAGTTTTGTTTCATCTACGCGCAAGTGCTATATTTGTGATTTCATCTTTATTGTCTCTTAGTCAAACTTCATTTCTAGTTTATGTAACAAACTGGACATAACTAACACCTATACTCAAGTTTGAGGTGAATGCTAAAGGTATTAGATATTGAGTAAATATTGTAACAAGTTTAGTCCCATATTTAGATGAATAAGATTTATGTTCTATTGTGACTTATAGTTATCCTTTTACAATAACATTGCAGTATAGTACTTCCTTTTTTCCAAACTTAACTATAATATTGCAATGGCAGTTGAAATGTAAAAAAACAGAGTTTCTTTTACGTTGTTTCGCAGTATTTTATTTTTACAAGTTAAATATTGAAAGCTTTAAGAATATTTTTTTATGGGTATTTGATTAGGCAAGTAACAGCTAGGTGCAAGATATTGCTATATTGTTGTTGAACCTGACGAAATTCATATGTTTACATAAGGAATATCTTAGGGACTTGAATCATTGAATGCATGAGCATCTCTTACATTGATAGAAACTGTATTATATCTCATTGTTTACATAGGACTAACATCCTATTTTCCTAAACAACATCAACAACTAAACCTTTGTCTCCTTGTTTCCTAAACTAACATACTAGTTCCCTAAAGTCTAAGAAAAACACAAAAACCTTCACAATTATCAAATGTTAACTATTTAGACTAATGCTTTAATTTCCACCCATCTCCAAGACAGCTGTTTTTATTTTTTTTTAAAATTTTTTTTTTGACTCGATTGAATGTAATGTATTCTTTTTCATGATCATTTTCGTTTTGGAAAGCGATCTGTAAAGTTGCAGGGTGCTTATCATTAAGTTTTAGATGCAATTTCTTGTCTGAATGGTGGCTCAAATTGATATTTTGTGTGGTTGTCCTTTTTGCATCAGGAAGATTGGCACGTACTCTGGGGAGTTCTTGTTGGTTGCTTAGCTCTTTTGAAGAGAACAAAAAAGTTTGGCATGGTTGACAATAGTGATGCAAGAACACTTGCAAAATCTTTCTTAATTAATGTACAAGCGCAATCACTAGCAGTTCGTGACCGTAAGGTTAATAGTGCATGTGCAATATTTTTTTACTATTATGGAATGTGGGTTACTGGTTTTTGACATGGATTTGATATGCCTTTGCAGTTATGTCTAGAAGTTCTTCAGTGCCTATTGGATGCGTATACCGATGCTGTTGTGGTGTTGGTATTTTGTACTTCTCTTGTGATTTTGAAATTTAATTTGATCACCTATTTCTTCTTGTTTCCTTTAGGTATCAAGCTGTGATATATGGTTTTGTCATCTGTGCATTTTCTAACAAAATCCATTGCCCCATTTCATATTAACAACTCTTGATCCATAGTTCTGTATATGTTTAAAAGAAAACCCATTGCCTTTCAAATCGGATCCACAATCTGTACATTTTGGAATCAGAGGATCTTTAGCCATCATTTTATTCATCTGAGCTAGTGAGCTACAACTAATTGTGAGAGATAGAAGAAGCAAAGGTAGAAGAGGATAGGGGTATAGTGAAATAAGAGGAGAGAAATGGGAAAGTTAGCAGTTTAGGAAATATGAGGGAGAAGCTGATAGGAAAGTAGAGTACATGGTCAAGTTTTAGTTTTAAGTCATCAAGAATCCCAATCATCCTGTTTACCCAATCCATCTCAGTACGAAATATGAATTGAGTGTCGAATTAACTCTTTCTAGTTTTGCAATTCCAAACAAAATTTTAAACTATTAAAACTGGTTCCTACTAGATGTAGGTAGAGTATTTTTTAAAAGCTACTTAAATCTCCATCAGTCTGTACTTGTTGAATATCTGATACCATCTAAAGTTTGTTCGATAGATATTATATTCATTAACATTGCACCTTAATCACTTCTTAGCTGTTATATGAATAACTATGATGATATTCTATTTCTGTTTATTCATTTGTTCTGAATTGGCTTTGGAGTTGGTTCACATTTGTGACTTGAGTCTTCGGTGTGGTAGGATGTTGCTGGCTCAATTGTTATGCATATCAAGGATTTTGTGATTGTATTTTGTCATTGAAAAGCACTGCTTTATTATGTTGGATGAGTGTAAGTTTGAAAGAAATGGAATGAACTGAGATGTAGTTGTGATATATTTAGTAGGTACTTGTACATGCCACCTGAAATTAGAGGTTTAAGTTGTGTAATACACCAGATCCAAGTGAGTTACACAGGGATAATCTGTCTTTCTTTTCTGTATTTTTAAGGATGAAAATCTTAGCTGCTACTGAGTTAAATTCGAAACTACATCATGCAGAGAGAATGATAATAATGGAATACATAATTGAGCGTCCATGGAGATTGCCAACTACTTATGTTAGGAATTACTTGTGTCTGGATTGGTCTATTGTTAATGTGGCCCAAATTCTAAGGGATTCTTTGCATAATACAAGGGGCCTGGTGAACCAGAATTATGACACAATGCAAACCAAGAACAAAAAAAAAATGCTAGAAAACTTGTGCTTTTCTCATCTTGTCCATGGACATTGCTCCTCATCTGAGGATGGAAAAGGTAGTTTACAAGGTCAGCTGACTGGAGATTTAGTTTTACAATTGTTATTTGATTTCATTTTTCACTTGAGGGGATATTTGTCTTGCTGTTTTGCTGATGTGACTTTATTTTTAATAGCTCAGCAATGTTTTTGATTTATGTAGGGATAACTTTTTGATATGTAGCAATTCATCTTACATCGAACAAATTGTGGTGGCGCAGGGTGATGACCTTGTTTATGGAATATGTGAAGCAATAGATGAAGAAAAAGATCCTCGATGCTTAATGCTTAATTTTCATCTTGTTGAGATTCTTGGGCGTTTGTATCCTGATCCATCTGGCCCAATGGCGAGCTTTGCTCGGGACATCTTTGATATTTTAAGTCGGTACTATCCTATATACTTCACACATGTAAGTTTAAACAAAATAGAACTTGACCAGTGTTTGTGAAATGTAAATGGAACTTTAACTTCTCTGTCTTCTTGAGTTTGCAACATTCTTTTGCTATATTTTCTGGTTGGTTTCGTCATATGCCCATCAAGGATCTTATGCTTTGAGTATAATATGGAGACCCACCCCTCAACTTGTTAATTATTTTCCTGTGTACCTCTTCATTGATATTTTGGCGAAGAATTCTTAGAAATGTTCGGTTCTCAATAGTACATTAAGGCATGATATCCCTCCAAACATGTACCATTTGTGTTTATTTCCTAATAGTGATCCATACCACTAAATTCAAAGATTTAGAAATTAGAGATTGGACACACTTTTTCTTTTCTGCATCTCATAAAGAATGATCTTAAGCTGCATATGCCTAAGGTGTGTTGCTGCTAATACCATATTGAGGTAGATTTGCAGTAGAAATTTTGTGAAGGCAAAGAATTGTAGTTAGTTACTTGGATAAAATCCACAATGATGACTGATAAGCCCTGTTTTTGTCCAATATAATATTAAATTTTAGTCCTTTTTTTATCAAGAATGTGAATTGAATAATTGAAGAATAATATGTAGGACATTGTAAACTTTTGTGCTATTGTATGCTTCTGTAGTCCTGTGTAGCGAGTGTATTGTTAATCTTGAGTTTTTGTTATGTCCAACATCAAGTCATATCTGTAGGATTGATGGCACAGCTAGAGGAGGGAGGGAGGGAGAAGAGAGGAGAGGCTGGTGAATAGCCAAAAAATAAAAAATGAAAATTTCAACTTCCGCTCCTGATTTACAAGGTTGATCAAATTTTAGTGCATAAAGATGCTTGTTTGTGAATCAGAATATATGTAGCGTAAATAAAAAGAAAACAAATACAAATAATATCAACAATAAAAGGAGTATTTAACATGGTAAGAACCACTAGTCGTTACTTCACAGCCTACCAACTCATTAGGTAGATCACATCTCGAAATCACATTGAAAAGAACCTTCTTTAGGAGTGGAGAACCCTTAACAAATATTCTCATACAAATGAGTACAAGAAAATAGAAAAAGAAAAACATTACAAGAGTCAAAGAATAATTCTGAATTCCTGATGTCGTTAGAAGCACTCAGTGATGCAAAGAATCTGAGAAATTCTTAGTGATTATTGGTTTGTTTCACAGTCCCCTTGTACCCCTATTTATACACACAAACCAACACATTGGAAAAGACAATTCAATTGACTAGCTTGTGATTGAATTCTGTCGACTTGAATCATTTTCAATAGGTTGAACTATGATAAGGAAACCGACCATGCCAGTGGATTAAAAACCTCTTGTTAGTCAACTCAAGTGCACTTTAGTTAACTCAACTCAATTCAGTTGATAGGATCACAAACTTATCCTTTCCACAAATAGATTACTCGATTAAATGCCATGACTCAAATCCTCTCCGGTTGACTCAAACAAACTCACTCATATGGATAAGATAACAATCTCATCCACCAGCAAATACTTATTCTAGTTGGCTGAAAGCCTCTTCAATCAACTCGAGCCCAATATCGAGCATCCTTTTTTGAGTAGTCGAATGCATACTTAACTCAAGTTACTTTGGTCAACTAAAGACATGTTAATAGTTGTCTAAATCTAACATTTAACTTTTCTATTCTTGAGCTGGTTGTTAACTATCAACTACTAGTATGAGACATTCCTTCATTCAACTAAATTTGCTTAAGGATTTCAACTTTGCTCGAGAACACACTTATTTCTTTGTTAAATGCACACCTAGGTAGACTTCTACCCATAAAGAAACTCAAGATTACATTCCCTCGTAATCTCTTGACCTCAAATGCCTAGATCCCCTATCTCCAACTCTTCATCCATTTTCGTGAAGGCTACGCTTAGCCTTTAGGTCTTTGTCCACTTGCTTAGTAGCTCAATGATGCTCGGCAGAATTGCGATTATCCTGCAGGCTGTATTGATTCCGTTGGTTCGAACACGAACGTCGGAAATAATCTTCTTAACCTGTTGATTCGGAAGAATACAAGGAAATAGTGAAAAGAGAAATAAACAGCCGAAAATATTATTCATCCCCAAAAAAAATTAATTCTAAATCAACTAAACAATTGTTTAAATAGACCTAAAATCCTAAGATGCAAAAGAAAGGAAAAAAAATCTATCCTAACATAAAGGAAAAAAATCTTTATAGACTCAAAATCCTAAAAATCCTAAACTGACTCAAAATCCAAAAATGCAAAAAAGGAAAATAACTCTAAAAAAATGACAATCTTTGGATCCTCTTGCATCACTCAACCTCTAGGTTTTCATTCATCTACCTAGATGTTTCACCTCTAGGTCTTTATACGCTTACCTAGAGGTCCCACCTCTATGTCTTCATCCATTTGCTTAGAGGCCTCACTTCTAAGTTTTCAAATGCTATCGATACTTCTTGTTCACAAGCACATCTCATTCTTGACTTTCAAACCATTAAACAACAACCGGTTTAACTTGACTGCGTTAAGTCATCTATCAGTGCGACTCAGTTCCATTGAGTCACCACCAACTCTTGGTCGACCTTGACCTCACTAATAGCCTCCCAAAACCTTTTGAATTTCCCAACTATTGTCAAGCTTCTAGTTGTCCTTAACCTCTTGGACTTTTCCATCAACTGCCAAGGATTTAATCAGCCTTGACCTCTTGAACTTCCAATCAATATGCCAAGTTCTTGGTCAATCTTGACCTCCTTAATCTTCCAATCAACTTGCAAAGCTCTTGGTCAACCATGACCTTCTACCAATGGAGATTGCACACTCAACAAACATATCAAGCACATGATAAGACTAACTTTAAGCCTTTGTCAATCACATCAAAATATGCTAAACCAACTTAACCGCTTGGAGCATGATTGCACCAACAATATGATGCAAATATGTTGGGTAGCTGAGTTTACATTGCAACTTGTATCCAGTTGATACCTTCTAGAATACTTAACTGCACAGACTGTTTACTCTTATCTTTGTCAAAATAAGCTCACATATTTTATGGTTTTATGGTGCATTTGTTTTGGTGTCAAGTGAACTGGAGTCTAAGATTTGAGATCTTGCAGCAAGTCCATGTTTAGTAGTAGTTGGTGATTACCTTTTGTGTAGTTGCCCACAGTTGAGACAAACATCGCTTGATGATGATGATGATTTTGCCTCTTCTTTGAATTTCATGAGCTGACTTTAACTCATGAGAAATGTTTCTATGGTATCTTGGAAGTTTGCATGAAAAATAGTAGTAGCCAATGCTGCTACCTTAGGCAGCCATTGCTACACAGCTCTACATGCTTGCCTTGATCCTTGTTTTTCCCCTTTTTTCTGATTTCATAGGAATTTTGGATCACAAGCTATTGCTTTCAGTACTCTGTTATAGTTCTTTGCTCATTTTTTTTTCTGTTGTATACATCTAACATTCTGCATTCAATGCCCAACTAACCAGTATATTCCTTTAATGTCCATCAATGTAATTCAAATGCTTAATGTTTGCTGTGCCATATTACTTTATGTTATCATCACTTGTTCCTTATTGGATTTGTTTTACATAGTATTGGAAATCATAATGTATGCTTATCTGTTGCTTTCACGTTTTTCATATTAATTTTTCTGGCAAACACATCTTATGCTTGGATCATGATGTACATACATTTCTGTCCACTGCAGCCAAAGGATGATGGTTTAGATATAAAAAGGGAGGACCTGTCTAAGGGATTAATGGTATGTCACTTGTTCTGTTTTCTTCAGCTCAGCCTTTGTGAGTTTTCAAATTTATTCTGAAAAGCCAAAGATTATGTGGAAGGTTTATGTCTTAATGATTATCTACTCTTTTCAATTTTGTTTTACTTTCTTGTACACATGATATTTTCTTCTTTTTCTTGTATTCTATCTTTTTGGAGAGGAAGACCTACAGTATGTCTGACTGAGGAATGTTGATATTGGATAAAAGCAAAGACTTATTTTAGAAGGTAATTTATATAAGTGGGAGTAGATGATGATTATTAGACACATTTGCTTCTGTCACTGGCCTGGAGCAATGTTCTCATTTTCAGGATACTTCTCCAACTAGCAGTGACATGTGTCATGGTAAAATGCTAGCACGCCAGTTTGTTTGGGGAACACCATATTCAGTTAATCCTTCACTCTACCACGATCCTGATTTGCCTAGACAAAATAAAGAAATTTACAGAAGGACCTAGGAAATAGAATGAAACAAATCAGCAATAACCTTCCATTTTTGTCACAGACAGCAATGTTTCAAGCAATAGCTGTCAATTTTGTTTTCGTCTATCAATTTAATATTCTTAACTAGTATAGTTTGTTTTAAATAAGGATTATAATAGTTTTACACCATCAACTGGTGTTTCAAATTTGTCTCATGTTTCTTATTGAAACTCAGGTCTTCATGGTAGATTACAAGGTTCTAAAATTCACTAGGCGCTAGTCCGGCGCCAAGCTGCCTAGACAGGGACTAGGCGCCGCTAGGCGATTCCACGGTATCAACATAAATTACATAATAAATCACATTCTATAACTCTATCACAAAAATATCAAATTTAAAATGAGTTCAAAATTACACAACTAATAAAATATCACAAATTTATTCTATATTTTAACTCTCCAAAATGGGGCTTTTTTAGTCGCTGTAATTTCTCCAACTCTGATTACTCAATACGTGAAAATGAAGTTTGGTACTAGCAGTTAGGGCAAGCCAACAAATCGAATTTCTTGTTGGGCCAAAGTTTAGGGCTTATAAAACTTAAGGTCGACACAAAAAAAAGGATTACATTTCATTTTTTTTTAATTGGGCTTTAAATTTAAAAGCATAAATTAACAAAAATCATGAAAATTTTGCACTATTTCCGCGACGCCTAGACGATTCAACGGATTAGTCGGCGCTTAGGACCGCCTAATCTTGCCTAGGTGCTAAGGCCGCCTAGGTTGGCCGCCTAGGATGTTTTCGGTGCGGTTGGGTGGCGCCTAGGCCGATTTTTAGAACACTAGTAGATTATCTTGACCAATCTTGTATATGATTAACAAAGGGTTAAGGGGTGTGTGTATATGTGCTCCAAGTTTGTACACTAGACACCATCTACAATTATTGCCTTGAACTGTACCATCATCTGATTGTTCATTCTATCACTATCTTGATGAAAGTATAGAAGATGTTGCTAGTTACAACTTACAACTGTATTTGCAAAATACTCTCAAAAATTGGTAAAATTTATTCTGAATGAAAGTAAAATAGCTTTTGTGCATCATTTACCAGTGAAATTTGCATTTGGATTTCTAGTTCAAAATTTCCCCCTTCTCATTTGAACCTCTTATAGCCTTTTTTTTTACAAAGGTCTTTAAAATTTAGCTCTTGTTTTCAATGAATTTTAGCTGATTTTTTTTATTTAAATTTATTGCTTCATTATTTTGGTTTTTTTTTCTTTTGGCACTTATTTCATAAAAAAACATTGCTTTTAGTATTTTTACGTCAATGTATGGAAGCTAATCACTGGTTATTCTATTTTCTGACGTCTTTTATGCTATGCAGAATGCTTTCTCTTCATCTCCTTTTTTTGAACCATTTGTTGTGCCACTACTCCTCGAAAAGCTGTCCTCATCTCTTCTATCTGCCAAGGTTTGTTTGTATATCGTTGGATTTTGTAATGGATGCTTAAAGGTTAAAGCTACTGGAGAAGTGTTACCAATGAGTTGGCAAATCTTTGCAGCTTGATTCTTTGAAGTATCTTAACAGTTGTTTATACTACTATGGAGGGAAAAGGATGGTCAAGCATGCTGAAGTTATCTGGTCTAATCTAAAAGATGTAATCTTTAATTTCTCTCCACCCGAGAGACCTCCATTATTAACTGATGAATTGGATGTAGATATGAAATCTGAGGTTAATCAGATTAGAATGGAAGCTCTAAATTGTTTGGAAACAGCTCTCTTATGCTTCGATTTTTCTGAACAAGATTCCTTTTTATGCTTGATTATTGATGATCCAGATATTGGAACAAAGTTAGAGTCACTGATAAGCATAACAAGTTATTCAGGTACTTCTGCTGAAATCCAGCGCGACTTAAGTGCTATTGGAAGTATCTTGACTAGCACAGCAAAGGTATCAATATATTGCTGCAATAAAGTGTTCCTGAAGTTCTTTCCCTGCCTAATGGATGTTTTAGGAGTTTCTAGAAACCATTCTTCTCGATTTTGTATCACTAACCACAAAACGTTTCACGGTGGAATGAATTTTGGAGCACTTTTTCTGTCCGTTGAACTCCTTAGTTCATCTAGAGAATTAACTTTGGCATCTAATATCGCGGCAGAGGTCATTGCAGAATCTAAGAGCTGGTATTTCATGCTCAAAAGTTTCTCTACGGATCTTTGTCATGTTCTGGGTTCAATATTGAGGACATCCAATGCTTCTATCGTTGCTAGTGAAAAAGGCGTGCTTTGTGCAGGTACTTTATATATATATATATATATATATATATATCTTTCTGGTTGCATTGTCGTGAAATGCTAATTATTATGTTAGACAAAGATGTGACTGTTCCTTATCAATTAATTGATTAGTTATCATCACTTTGTTGCGAAAAGTTCTGACATCTGAACCTACGATGGGATAGTTTTGCCATTTTACTTGGTTTATGTTAGGTTAGACTGAGCCAAATTAACTCAAAATCCAAAGTACTCTTTTTGGAAGGATGTTAATTATATCATTTTACTGTATGTATGATGTATTCTAGATTGTGCATTAATATTAATAATTATATTTCATGTGTTTTGCATTATATGTTTGATTTTTTTTCTGTATGGAAGGATGAATCAATAGTGTTAATGTGTTAACTGATATACTTTCTTACATATAGTCATTATCATTGTAAATATTTATTACAGTTTCTTAACATTTTAATATTTGATTCATGTTGCATATACACTATGTATTAATGCATACTGCTTACACATGTTTTTAGAACCACTGCTGTTAAAGATTTATATATAACACAATAAAGTAAATAATGATGTTAGTGGTGGCGACAGATTAGATATATCAAATTATTAATTCCTAAGCAATCTATGTAAAAAAAAAGGTCTCCATCTAGATCAAATGAAAATCTATAAATCCTATTTTTTATATATTTTTTCAAGTATTAATATTATTAGAGGCATAGTTTATAGGTCATTGTGCATAGTGAGTTTTGTCTCACATTAATGGTGGCAAAAGCCGATTCGCTCGTCCTCAGCGCCCTCGCCAACCTATCCCAGGGTCAACACGGATGAGGTAAATCAGGGGGCTTCTAGCCCGGACAATGATTAGCGCATAAGGGAGGGCAGACACCTGACTTCGCCAGGATTTGACCCCTAGACCTCATGGTGGCAACGCCTCATGCGCTAGCCATCAGTCCATCCCGTGGGGACAATTGTCTCACATTAATAGTTCTAGGTGTAGAGGATTTTCTATATATACCAATGCTATGGCTATCTCATTAGAATGCAATACAATATTCACTTTCCTAAATTTTACATGCCATCAAATCGTAGGGTTTTTAAATTGGTATTCCCATAAGGGGAAGTTCTTGGTCCACCCTAATACGTGAGTTTTTTCTTCTCCTTGTGTGAGCTTGGTGTTGCTCTTGATTTTGATCTCCCAGACCTAGTTCCGAGTCCCTTAGTACATGCGTCCCTTCTTTAGCCACATGAGAAAAATTTCTTCCTCAACTTGTTACAAGTGGCGTTCATTGGCAGAGATCCCAAATTTGGACATTGGAATATCCCATGTGCCAACATTGCATTGTTATACCTTCTTCCAATGACAAACAACTTCCTTTTTGCTTTGCTGGAAGCAACATGATAAGCATCTTGGCCTTCAGTTGTGTGGAGGTCTTACCGGCAAGGTAGCTTTGTAGATGAGTCTACTTTCATGCCATTGATTCTCTCCTTTGTCTTCTTTATATTTAGCACAGATCTCTTTTGTATCCTTTGGGTGCTTAACTTCATGGGATGGAATATTTAAAGAAAATAAAGTGGAAAAAAGATTTTCTCAGCTATACTTTTCCTCCGTTTCCTTTGATGGAACAACTAGATGAAAGGAAAACACTTGGAAAATCTTTTCCTCTTTATTAGTTCCGTTCGATTTGTATGGAAAATCTCACTTTCACATGCAATGGAGCTCAAATCCGAGTTTAAAATAATTCAAAAAACATTTTCTTTTCAAATCTCTTTTTGGTCTATGTTTTTGTTTTTTTAGTCTTTGACACATTAAATTTTAAAAATTTCTCCCTTTCTTTTGGTCCGTCAATGAAAAATGTCAGGCGGAAAATGTCTCACAATCTTTTTTCCATTTTTTTACTACTTTCTATCCTAGTTGTTTTCTTCCTTTGTTGGAAATAAAGTCTTGCGTACCTCAGTAAAAGAGTCACATTCTTTGAGATTCCTTTCTACATGGCAGCCTCCTTTAATTACTAATGCTATGCTCATATTCACTTTTTGTGCTCCTTGCTTGTGCGTGTGGATCCATGCTTTCTCTCTTTTCCCTATTAAATTTCAATCTTCTTCATAGCCTCACCAAATCCTCATTGTCTATCATCTGGAGAGCAGGCCATGTCGTGAAGAGGAGTCCTTGGGCGTTTGCCATTCTTAACCACTTTTTTTGTTTTGTCTTCCTCATGTTCCTTCTTCTTTTTTAATCCACATTAGGTGAAGATTTTGAATAGATAAATATTGTTTTATGTTGTTTTTTGCTTTTAGCAAACATCGACCTACAAAAAAAAAGTTTTATTCTTGTTTTACTAATTCTAGCAAAGAGTTTAGCTGTTCTATTGATAATTCCATTAGAAATCTCAAGTGTTTTCTTTTTCCCCCACTCTATTCTCCACTGCTGTATGCACTGCTACAAAGAGAAATCCACTTAAGATATTGGCCCTTTAGACTTCTCTTGTTCTTTATTTCACTTCATCCTTTCTCCCATTGCCCTCTCTTTGTTGATGTGCTTATTTGTGGTTAAGGGAACTATTGATTTTGTGTTGTCCACAGGTCATTTGTTGCATCATTCCTCAAGAGAGTTTGTAAGCTTGTGTGCCTGTCTTCTTTACCAAGAATTGAATCTCTGGGTTTACCCCGGGTTTTCATTTCAGTAAGTAAAGACGATCTTTTCTTTGGTATTAGAGCCTGTTAGCTAATGGGAGGCTAAACTCATTATTCAAGGTGAAAGGTGAGGGACACTTACTTACCATTTTTCTATTTGCGAAAGATTTTACTACTTAAAATCGTGGAGTAGCTTGAGGAATTTGATACTTTGGAGAAGAAATCACGGGCTGAAGGGTGGAGACTCGATGAGCATCCTTGGCCCGGAATTCCGCAAGGTTAGTAAGTGCGTAAGACGGTAAGCCTGAAAGCCCAACGATGGATATCTCCAAATATTAATTTCCGAAAGAATAAACACAATTTAGAAGAATAGATTATTAATTTCTAAAATTTTTGTGATAAGGCGACCAAGTTTATTAACTGATTGCAAAAGACTGCTGTGCACATAAGCTTCCACAGAAAGGAGTCGTAGCCTGTCAGGTGAGCATGAAAGTTTTATAAATTCCTAAGTCGTAAGCAAAGATTTAGAATTAATAATTCTTTTAAATGTCTGAAAAATTTGAGCAAAACATAAGAGAATGGTATAGTGGTTCCCGAATCGTAAACCTTGAATATCTTGATCTTGCTGAAACAGCTAAACCACAACTCTCAGAAGTTGCTAATAATATTGGGGTTGTTTTTAATAGGGTATCTCTCCTTTCTAAGGTTTCTCTAAAGCACTTTTATTCGTTGAAAGAAGAAAATAGAGAACTCAAGCGCGAAATATTTGTGCTACAAAAGGCTGTAAGAGCCCTTGAGAAGGAATTCCTAAGTAGGAAGCCCATTACTCAGGCATACGTAAGAGACCTTGTGCAAGAAATAGCGCAACAACCTAAGTTGATTGAAGAAGAAGCCCTTAAGTTAACTGAAGAACTAAGGAAGAACATAAGAAGGGTGGAATAAGGGTGGAATACCTAATTGAAGAAGTGAAGCACCTTATTGGTAGATGAACCTCGAAGAGCTGAAGGAAACTGTAGATTATAAGAAAGCCTTAAAAACCACTGAGGTCATTGATACACCAGCGCTTGGTTTTCTTGCTCCAAACGATCTTAAAACAACATTTGATCTACAACGAGCTATCATTAAGCATAATAATACTCTAATTTCATTGGTAATAAACCTAACATCTCAGGTTCAAGACTTGCTGGGCCAAATAAGTAGAATCTCAACCAAAGCACCAGTATCCAGTTCGAAAGAGCTAGAGGAGTCTATTGCAGATCTAACAAAAAAAGGTTGAGTGTACTTACTTTGGGAACTGATTCTATTATCCCAAAGAAGAAGGGTTCTATTCTGGTTTTCAAAGACCCTACAGAAATTCTAAAAAACGAGCTGAGAAAATGAGCAACTCAGCAAGATTAAGCACCTCGACGAGGCCTCCATCCGTTACTTCAACAATAACAACAGTTTCGAGCATGGAAGACCAAATTCGTGACTATCGTTAGAACCACCGACGATTATATAATTTACAAAGATGTCTGATGCCAAGCCAACGGAGATACTGACGAACTATTGAAACTCAACTAAGCCTAGAAGTTTAGCTGGAAGTCTCAAGATCACAAAGAGCCCGGATGGTTCTAGCCAAAGTTCTCTACTCCACGGGATATAGACCTACTCAACACCGGGTCTATCAACATTATTCTGAAGGAGATATCTTGTGCATCGAAAATAATCAAGTCAATCTACCACTTGTAACTGAGCAAAGTCATCAACTACTACGGGAAGCTGGCTTTCAACACATACACATGGGCCTCATCATGGTAAGAATTTACGCCTTGCATAGGCGTAATACCGGTGTGATGGCCCTAGCAGTTCTACGAGACACTAGGTGGAGGGATGATCGATCGATCATCGCCACCATGGAAATCGACTTAACACAAGGGACACAAATAGTTTATGTTATTCCTGATGAACCTTGAAGACTTCACCAACCATGTTGAAATTTCTTTCCAAACACATGGATATACGGAATGGCAAGGAGGAGCCAGTAACTTGCTAGTAACCCGCATGATGATTGGGCGATTAACTAACACTAGTTTTACTAATTTTGCCTATAATGTTCAAAATGTGGCAGATTATCTAGCTAGTCGAGGGGTTCATGCCCTGCCAGGGACCCGATTCACCACCGAACAACTCCAACAACAAAGGTGGATACTACGGCCATCAATCAGGCGAAATCCAGTGGCCCCAACACATGTTCAAACAAAAACATTACTTGATGGTAGCATTTCCCTACAATTTAAGGGATATACACCAGTTCCGAAGCAAACATTACACAGAGTGAACCATCATGATGAAGAAATAAGTTCACCAGAACAAGAGATTCTGGCCCCTATTATCACTATGAAGCCAGAGATTTTTGAAGTCATGAGGCTACACCCAAAGGCCGTTATACCAGAAAGAAAGACGCCAGGCTCTGCAGGTTATGATCTTTCCACTATTGAAGCTTACAATATTCTTGCAGGAGGAAGAGCTTTACCATCTACAGGATTGGCATTCCATATACCTCATGAACATTATGGAAGGATTGCAGCTAGATCAAGCGCCGCATGAAAGAAGGGAGTTTCTGTAGGAGCAGGAGTAGTATTCTTCTACTACCTCTACTTCTGAGGACTTCTATTCTGCAAATGAGGAAGATGATGATGGGTGCTATCAAGAATACATGGCTACCCTTATCATCATGTATTCTTGGTAGCGCCCATCATCATCTTCCTCATTTGCAGAATAGAAGTCCTCAGAAGTAGAGGTAGTAGAAGAATAGGATATGCTCGGTCAACAATTTCTAGAGTTATCTAGTTGTGTGCTTCATTAACTCCTTATATTTTTACTTTACTTTTGTATATGAATATTATGCTTTTGTTTAATTATGTTTTTCTTCTAGTCTACAATTTTTAGGTTCTGCAATAAGTTGAACAAAGATAGTATGGTAACATTGGACTTGGGGCGACCGACCCTATCTCCTAGTTGCTAGGGTAAATCGGGTAGCACTTACGGTGGGCGGCCCAGAAGCCCAACATCTAATGGTTCGCGTCCCATTTGGAGGAAAAATCCATGCAAATATGCCATAGCTGAGGATCGAACCGCGGGTGTGAGAGGGGGTGCTAATGGTATTAGGTGTAGTGGGTTTAGTTCTACATTAGCAGTTATATGATGAGTTCTATATAACCCATGCAATCTTTGTTATTAGTGTCTAAGATTTTACAAATAATATATTCAAATTAGCATAAGAATATTGATCAATCATATAAAACTATTAGATCCCACATTGGTTGAGCAACCATATAGCTGATATGTCGTATGAGTCCTGTGTAGCTAGAATACTAGACTACCTATTTAACCTGACTGCCAACTAGATAACTGATATGTAATATGGTTTCAATGTAACTGGACTATATATTGAACCCGACTGCATATGCACATGCTCCTTCTCAAACTTGTGGTCGTTTTGAAAGACGTGGGAATATTTTGATATAACATATTATCAGGAGCATAATAGTTTCTACATTAGAGCACTGGTTTCTAATGACTTGTGGTTTTGTATTGAAATATCTATTGCACATGTTTTTGACATGAAGTTATTTGACAACTGTACGTAATGATAACTTTCTCTTCTAGTCAGAATTAAGAGGGTACAAATAAAAATGCCTAGGTTAAGAGGGATCATCAGGGTAAAATACTCACATGACCCATCGTGCAGAAAGCTAACTTGCCCAATCTTCACTTAGGAACCTGAAACCACGAAAGTTTTTTTTCTCGCTGTTTAACTTCTCATTCCATAAAAAACAAGAACATCTACAGGGTTTATATAACTTTCATAACCCTAAGGATACAAAATAAGAAAAAGACCTATCTACCCTTGCAACTCACAACACTCCCTCTCAAGTTGAGCATATATACCAAACATGTTTAACTTGCTAAGAGCAGAATTAAACACAGCTTGGGGTACAACTTTTGTTAACATATCAACAAGTTGGTTCTCAGATTTGACATAAGGCAAACATAGTTTTCCGGAATCAAGCCTCTCCCGAATAAAGTGGCGATCAATCTCGATGTGTTTAGTCCGGTCATGTTATACTGGATTATTTGCAATATTGATTGCAGCCTTGTTGTCGCAATACAACCTGAGTGGTTATTCAGCCTTTAATCCCATGTCTTGCAACAAAAAACTCAACCACAACATTTCTGCAAGACCATGTGCCATGGCCCGATATTCTGCTTCCGCATTGGACCGTGCACAAACACTTTATTTCTTACTTCTCCAAGTTACCAAGTTTCCCCCTAAAAAGGTGCAAAAGCCAGAAGTGAATCTTCTATCGTCTCTAGAACCAACCCAATTTGCATCAGAATAACATTCCACTTTCAGATTACCACCTCCCTTAAACAACAAGCCTTTTCTGGGACATGACTTTAAGTACCTTAAAATCCTGTCAACGACCTTCATGTGTACAGTTTTAGGAGCATGCATGTACTGGCTCACTATACTAACAGCATAAGTGATGTCAGGTCTAGTTATAGACAAATAGAGTAATTTTCCAACCAACCTTTTATACGTTCCTTTCTCTAGACTTATAAGATTCTCCCCATTAGAACTAGTAAGATCATGATTTACTTCTATAGGTGTAGATGCTGGCCGACAACCCAACTTCCCTGTCTCCTTGAGTAAATCCAACACATATTTTCTCTGACATATATAAATTCCCTCTTGAGATCGAGCAACCTCAATACCAAGGAAGTACCTCAATAGTCCAAGGTCTTTAATTTCAAATTCTGATGTTAACTTGGATTTAAGAGCCTGGATTTCAACCTCGTCATCACCCGCAACTATCATATTATCAACGTAAACAAAGAGAATGGTAGTTTTGCCCTCTTTCTTTTTCACAAAGAGTGTATGATCAACATTCCCTTGTTTAAAGCCAAACAATATCATGGCTCTGTAGAACCTATCAAACCATGCTCTGGGAGATTGTTTAAGTCCATACAAAGCTTTTATTAACCTGCAAACCTTTCCTTTTGTTTCGATTCCAGGAGGTGGCAATATGTAGACCTCTTCGTGAAGGTCACCATTCAAAAAGACATTTTTCACATCTAGCTGAAATAGAGGCCAATCATATTGAGTAGCAAGAGAAAGGATTACTCTGACCGATTTCAGCTTTGCAACTGGAGCAAAGGTCTCCAAGTAATCCACCCCATATGTTTGAGTGAATCCCTTGGCAACAAGTCTGACCTTATATCTAACCACTTCACCCTCTGGGTTATACTTGATAGCATAGACCCATTTAGAACCAACCAAGTTCTTCCCCTTTGGAGGATCAACTAATTCCCAAGTACCATTTCTATTAAGAGTCTCCATTTCTTCATTCATTGCTTCCCGCCACCTTGAATCCTGTACAACTTCATAATAAGAAGAAGGTATGACATGATTTGATAATTGTGAAACAAAAGCATGATATGAAGAAGATAAACGAGAATAAGAAACGTGGTTAGAGATAGGATGTTGAGTACATGACCTGACCCCCTTCCTAACAGCAACCGGAAGGTTCAACTCATTTATATTTAGGGGTGCGGTTGGTTCAACAAAATAACTGCTCTACAGGATCAGGAGCCAGAGCATCCGATTCAGCTAGCCGATTAGTAGTAGGTCCTTGCTGATGTCTTCGTCGCTTGTAAGTAATAATTTCTTGTGAAGACTGCGAGCCCAGTAATAAAGCATCTAGTAGTGGAGCATCTTTTCTATTTTTCATGACATCCAGTGAAATAGGCGAAGGGACCACTTGAGGTACAAGAGGAGAAGGGACCACCTGAGGTACAAGGGAAGAGGTAAGATTCTCCCCCTGAGGACGAGGCTGAGAAGAATAATAGGACTCTGACTCAAAAAAGGTAACATCCTTCAAGATATATCTCGTCCTAATAATAGGATCAAAGCACTTGTAGCCTTTCTGGCAAGTGGAATACCTTAGAAAAACTCCTCGTATAGAACGAGGATCAAGCTTAGTGGACTTGGGACCTAGAACATGAATAAAACAAAGGGAGCCAAAAACTCGATGTGTAAGGGAAAACAAGGTTGTGTTAGGACGAAGAAGAGTGAGAGGGCACCGGTACCCGAGACCCTTGGATGGCAAATGATTGATGATATAGGCAGCTGCAAGGACAGCATCAACCCAGAAATATTTGGGTAAGTGGCACTGAAATAATAGTGCACGGGCTGTTTCAAGAATATGACAATTTTTTTCTTTCAGCCACTCCATTCTGTTGTGGTGTGTAGGGACAAAATGACTCATGAAGAATTCCTAAATCCTCTAGAAAAGTATTTAGAGATTGTGCAAAGTACTCGCGTGCGTTATCAGAACGAAGAGTCTTCACTTTTGTGTGAAATTGAGTTTCGACCATTCTACAATAATGTTGAATGAGTCGAGGTACTTCATCCCTGCTCTTCATCAAGTAAAGCCATGTATAGTGGCTGTAATCATCAATAAAGGAGAGAAAATATCGATAGCCATCTAAAGAAGGCACAGGAGAGGGCCCCCACACATCTGAATAAATGAGATCGAACGGAGACAAACTTTTATTGATGGACTCAGAAAAATGAGTTCTACAATGTTTGGATAACTGATAAACTTCACACTAGAGTGACTCAAGAGAAATAGAAGAGAAGAGGCTAGGAAATAGGACTTTCAAGGACCAGAAAGATCAATGACCCAACCGGGAATGCCATAAAAAAATTTCTTGATGTTTATTTTCCAAACACTGGGCTGTAGACTTCAAAGTAGATGTTCCAAGCTGATAGTAATAAAGACCTCCTACTTCACGGATAGTCCCAATCGTTTGCTTGGTCTCGAGATCCTGAAAGACACAATGATCAGGAAAAAAAGTTACTGAGCAGTGTAGTTGTTTTGTAATACTGTTGACAGAAAGTAAATTAAGAGAAATGGAAGGGACATGAAGCGCAGATGATAGGATAAAGTGATCAGCAAGTTGTATGGAACCTTTTCCAGCAACACTGGCTTTGGTCCCATCTGCAATGGTCACTTTATCCTGCCCAGAGGACAAAGAGTAGGAAATAAAAGAATTAGCAATATTTGTCATGTGATCTGTAGCTCCTGAGTCAATAACCCAGGGGCTATAAGATCTTGAACCGGCAACACTTAACCTCAGGCCACGGATACCTGTGTGCGCTTGAGACGGAATGGTAGAGATAGAGGATGAAGCCTGAAGCTACGAGAAAAGGTGCTGAAGGTTGGCAATGTCAGTAGATGACAACTTAATAGTAGAAGGTACAACGGAATCAGTAGTCACCTCATCCACTAATTTTTGGACAGCAAGATTTCCACGATTAAGAACCTTCTTGTCATTAGATTTGAATTTTTCAGATTTCTTCTCTGGATATTTCTCTCAACAAAAATCTGAATCATGATTAGTCCTCTTGTAGTGTCGACAAAACTTTCCACCTTTTCCTTTTGTTCCCCCAGGCTTGGACTTGTTTACAGAACGACAAAAACAGAAGACTCCCCAATTGGATTGCTTGTTGTAGAAATACTCCCCTTGTTGCTCATGGTCTTTCTCCTACCTTCCTCACTAAGAATTTTGTAGTAAACTTGTTCTAGTGAGGGAGTAGGATCAAGACTAAGGATATGTCCTCTTAAGCTCTCAAACTCTGCATGAAGCCCATTAAGAAACTTAATGATTCTGTCCTTCTCCAGAAGCTTTAGATATCTCTGATGATCATCAGTAGAACTCCAACTTTCCATCCTGTAGTAGTCAAACTCATCCCACAATCTCTTTAGAGTAGCAAAATAATTTGTGACCGACATAGAACCTTGTTCAAGTTTAAAAATTTAACTACTTAGCTGATAAGTGCGTAGTATATCATGTTTGCATCCATACATCTGCTCAAGTATCTTCCACATATCCACGGTTGTTCTGGTATGAAGAATGACCTGTTTGATGCCAGAACTAACAGAATTGAGTATCCAAGTCATTAATTGAATATTGTCACACCTCCAAGTACGAAAACTAGGGTCCTTCTCATCTGGTTTAACTTTAGTGCCGTGAAGAACATCAAGTTTATCATGACCTTCAACATAAAGTTCAACAGCAACTGCCCACGATGCATAATTTGTCTTGGTCAATTTCTCCGAGGTTATCTGAAGACCAGATCCCCCTGTCATTGTGAAAAATGGTTGTACCTGTCCAGAAGAAGTCAAAGGATCTGTAGAAATCCCAGAAGTTTCTCCAGAGGTGTCCGCCATAACAACCCACAAGAAGAGATGGATTGTAGCCGTCGGCAAAAATTGCACAAGGAAGAAGAGGAAGAAAAGGGACGTGCGCAAGTTCGTGAAATGGTCGAAGGTTGTCAGGATCGAGAGGCAGAAAAGGATACTGAAGCAGCGACTGAAGGTCCCTCCGGCTCTGAACCTAACTTTTGAGGTACAGGCCTGAAGATCGAGCTGCCGATAACCAGATGGCGATGGGGCTTGGTAACTTGCAACGAGAGGCAGAACTTGCCGCTTGCGCACCAAGATCCGAAAAAATTGCTCTCAAAAGAGATAGCCGCTGCTTGCAATGAGATAGCCGCTGCTTGCAACGAGAGGCAGAACTTGCTACTTGCGCAAGAACCGGCAGCGCACCAAGATCCGAAAAAATTGCTCTCAAAAGAGATAGCCGCTGCTTGCAACGAGAGGCAGAACTTGCTACTTGTGCAAGAACCGGCAGCGCACCAAGATCCGAAAAAATTGCTCTCAAAAGAGATATCGCGGCGGTGCTTGCTCGCGCGAAGAGCTTCGGCGCAAGAAGAAGAAGGAAAGAAAACAAACTGCGGCGCAAGAAGAAGGAAAAGAGAAATCGCGGCGGTGCTTGCTCGCGTGAGGAGGACACGCGAAAGAGCTTCGGCGCAAGAAGAAGAAGAAAAAAACCGCAGCGCAAAAAGAAGAAAAAAACGGTGCAAGAAGAAGGAAAAAAAATTAGGGTTTTGAAAAAATTTGCTCTGTCACCATGTTGAACTTCTCATTCCATAAAAAACAAGAACATCTACCGGGCTTATATAACTTTCATAACCCTAAGAATACAAAATAAGGAAAAGACCTATCTATCCTTGCGACTCACAACACTCACCAAAGTATAGGCATACAAGTAAAGCTGTCGCTAGTCAATGAAGAGTTGAAAACCAATAATCAACCTAAATTACCTTGTTTAGAGGGCTAGGTAACTCCATTACCTTGGCAAGGGCATGATATTTGTGCCAATAAGTGTCATGGGGATTTCTTCATGTGTGATTTCCATAATCTATGATTCTGAGCAAAGGTTTATTGAGATATTACCAAACATGATGGAATCCTTCTCTTAGTAAGAAAGATTTTTTTTTTTTGAAGTTCCTGTAAAAGTTATTTGACTAAACGTGGACTCCTACTGAATTTACTTTTAAGATGTTTCAATATAGCATTAATAGTGTCATTCATCTCATGAATAGTACGTACTACTACTATTCAATGGCTTTATGGTAAAGGGGTAGCCTGGTGAAGCTCCCGCCGGTCATGGGGAAGGTCGGACCACATTGGGTCTATTGTATGTAGCCTTACCTTGCATTTTGCAAGAGGCTGTTTCTTGTGTTTTTTTTTCTTACGTTTATTTATTGTTTCTATTTTGTGTGCAGTGAAGGGCTTGCAATTGCTTTCAACATTTCCATCATCCTGTTCACCTATATCAGAAGGCTGTTATGAAGATGTTTTAGAGATACTTATGTCTATAATTACTGGCAGGAGTGATGAAACTTACTTGTGGAATTTGTCATTGAAAGCCTTGGTCCAAATTGGATTGTGGATTGAGAGTGTTAGTGTTCATGATTCTGCTAAAGGAATATGCTACAACAAAGTTGTTGAGAAAATCCTTTCCATGCTTCAAACTAATGATTCTATTGTCCCTCTTTCATTGAAACTTGTTGCAATTTCTGAAATTGCTAATGTTGGTCTGTATGTGCTAAGTATAATTCAAGCGCTTGAAGATGCCATTATTTCCAACTTGGTAGCTTGTGTATGTTATTTCTTTTTGTGTTCAGTGTGTTAGATTCTCTTCAGTTTTGAATGATGCTTGACGATTAAATATTCCTTTTCCTTTTTTATCTTAGATCGAAGGGGACGTAAAATCTTCTGACAACTTGGTTGGTTTGCTTGAATGCTACACCAGTCAGGTTCTTCCAAGGTACAAGCTAAATGCACCTATACGTTTATATTTAACATGATCTTCTAAAGCTTGCAGATGATGCTACTTTCTAAGATTAATACATTTAAATCCATTTCTCTTCCATAACCTTGTTATCTTCCTGCTGACTGAAATGAATTCCTCAAAAAGGTAGAATAAAGAATTTCAGGTTGATGTCTTTACCTTGTAAGCATGTGTTATCTACAAGTACATAAAAATTCCAAAGATATTTGACATTTAACACTACAGCTTAAAATATTTGTTTATTTTTTTTTTTAAAGTTTTGCTCTTTTTTTGGAATTTTGAACCTACAAGCAGACAAGCATGTGGTGGTAGGGTGAGAGCACTGCCTCCTACCTATTGGCACAATGACATCACTACCTATTGGTGATTAATATTTCCTGTGCCTTTGTAATGGTTTTGGTGGTGATAAGTGACAATTAGAAGTTTGTTAAGATTTAGCCATGTCCTAGTGGTTCCATTGTTTTTGTTGAAATTGATTGGTTAACCACTTGTTCCAAAAGCTTCAGCTCTTAGAATAAGGTTCAATTTTATGTTTATATATTGGACTACCACATTTGTTCATGAGGTATTAATGTGTATGGAGCTTCCTAGCTTCAACATGCTTCCTCGCGTCCACCATAAATCACGGGCCTTTTTTTATATTTGATACTGGTAAAGTTTCAACTCCAGACCTCCTGCAATGGTACCATGTTGTAATTGATTGATTCTTTGGAAAGAGATCAATTTTATATTTATTTATTGAACTACCACATTTTCCATGGAATTAATGGGCATGGAGCCTCCTAGCGTCAACATTTTCTTATGTACTTCTAGAAAGAACTCTTTCTTTGAAAATTCTCCCTGGAGCGTGATATATGTGTATATCATATGAAGTGATAATAGTTGTTTGCATGCATGTGTAGATTTTGTAGGCTTCTAAGTTCATGTAATCATAAAACTAGATGTTTTGTAAGGTTTAGCTGTTTTACTCTCCTTGCTGATTCATTACTAACTTTGATTCTAGATGCTGTACTTCTGGGACTTTTGATGATGTTGCAGTTCAATTTTCCATAAATATTTGGAATCAACTCGAAAATGTATCTGTTTTCAACAGTGATGTAACTATGCAGGTATGCAAATAAAGCTTGGTAATTGTTTTAACCTAACTTTAGGGCATATATGTATTGTATTATTGAGTCAAAACACATTTCAGACTTATTGAGTATATTTTCAACACAACATTTTTTATGATATGTCTTTGGTTTTAGAATGTTCTTGACCAGGTTATGATGGCAATGAAGCTTCTCGTGGCTGGTTGTACAGCTGAAAATCAGTCCCTGATTCTACAAAAAGCTCACTGCATTGTTTTATCAATGGACTTTCTTAAAGCACAACCTTTTCAACATATTCATGGAATTATTGCCCTCTCTTGTCGAGATAAATGGATTGTATCTCTTTTTGGATCAGTCGTGATAGCACTTCGTTCCCAGACTCCTTTGACAGATATGAAAGTAATTCTGAGCTTGTTTCTGATTCTTCTACCAGAGGGAAATCTGCCAGCAGCTCAAGCTCTAGCATCTATGGTTAATAAATATCCTTCCAGTATTAATGAATCAGAAATTTCAGCTAGCCTTTCTTTGGATCAAGCGTGTGAAGACATCCTAAAACTTTGTTTATGGACTTCAGAAAGCAACAACCATTTAAAACAATACAATTTTCTTGACAGAGATATTTGTTCCCAGAGGTCTATTGTCCTTGGGATGGCATGGGTTGGAAAAGGTTTGCTTATGAGAGGTCATGAAAAAGTAACAAAAATTGCAATGTTTCTTCTGAAATGTCTAGTTTCTGACAATAATGAGGATATTACACTTCAACAACAGAAAGAGAATCTAAAAGGTGTTGGGATGGATGTGAATTCTTCTTTGGCAACATCTGCAGCCGATGCATTCCATGTGCTTCTGAATGATTCAGAAGACTGTTTAAATAAGAAGTTCCATGCAACAATAAGGCCACTTTATAAACAACGTTTTTTCTCAAGCATGTTGCCGATTCTTCTCTCTTCAATCAAAGAATCAGGTTCAACAAGTAAAAAGTATTTATCTTCTCACTCGATGTTTTGTTGTTTAATATGCTTTGTCTAAGTCATCTCCATGCCTGCAATATTATTCAATTGATTTTCAAATTTTACATTCATTAATTGTGGATTTACTATGATCTCAATCTCATGCAGTGCTTCACCCCTCTAAACTAGCCTAAATAAAGACCTACTAAAGAACTTTTTGTGTTCATGATGGTGATGTGTGACATTATTGTAGTTTTCTCGGGGTTCATTGGAAAAATATTTTCCTTGACTACTTTTTACCTGTTATCCAGAGTTTGGCATGACAAAAAATTGCAATCAATTTGGGGAAATGATTTTTTCTTGAAACTAAAGAAAAACATCCAATCCCACACCAGCCATCTGAGTTAGGTCTCCTATCTCCCAATTGAGCCTTCTAGGTGTCCAACTCTGTCTAGCCTGCATCACACCCATGCTGAACTTAACTTTGCCTCTTCGATCCCCTCACCAATCCTCATTGTCATCTCCCTTGTGCCTCCATCTCTCACTTTGAACTTAGTTCCATCCCTCTTGCCCTCCTCTATGGTCATCTCAAGGTTGAATACCACTAAACAGGCTGATCCTGTCGCCGAGCGCGATGGAGCCGCAACCGGATGACGGTGTAGAGGCGTGACGTGGACGATGACTGGATGTCCTCGCGCAGAATGACAGCGGGCGTAGGGTGTCCTTCGAATGGTAGGAAGCAGGTGCCGTCGGATGAACCCTCGACCGGATGGAGGTGGACCTGGGGAGGAAGATGACCGTTAGCAACCTAGCGGGGAGACGTCCCGGCAAGGCACTCCGACGGTCAAGTCAGCACTCCGATGAACAAGGAAAATAATGAAGCACTGAAGACAAGAGGTTTCGCGCGTATATGTGTGCGTACCTGCGAATGAGGAGAGGAGTGGCTTATATAGCCGGGGAAAAGGACCAATTCTGACATGTGTCAGGACCTTCTGACAGGGTCAGAAGATATGGTATGGTTAGGTCGATTTGGGTATGACCTGTGTCAGGATCTTCTGACAGGATCAGAAGATATGATATGGTTAGGTTGTTTTGAGTACGACCTGTGTCAGGCTTCTCTGACAGGGTCAGAGGATATGGTATGGTTATGTTGATTTGTAACCAACACTTTGTCGTATACTGTTTGTCTTATGTGAGGAAAGAGACAGGTTTCTGTAAATCTCGGACAGGCGGCGCCGGTCAGAAAGTGTCAGTTCACACGAGTGGTGACAGCCTGCTATCGGCAGCTGGTGCAAGTGCATTTTCTTTATCCCAAGGTGATTCTGAGAGAGTGCCTGAGTGGACACAGGGACGGCACGCCCGGTTGGATGTCAAGCCTGTGTAAAGGACTGCCGGGCGGATGCACTCGGATGAACGAGTGTAAGCTTTAATGCGGTCGGCCAGGAATACCCGGCTAGACGAGGCATGTAAGCCTTAATGTGGCCGGGCGGAAATACCCGGATAAACGAGGCGTGTAAGCCTTAATGCGGTCGGCCGGGCTTGACCGGCCGGATGAACCGCCATATTTATTCTAACCAACCGCCCTGAGCCCGTCCGGCCGGCGGGGGCCCTGGGCCCGGCTAGGGTGTCAAGCTGGCTACCCGTACAATGACGTGGACCCCAAAACTGGCCAGGTCGTTTGCCACGCTGGCTGCCCATATGATGCCAAAGATAGGGCGGGATCAATAGCCTTCCCCTCAAGTCTAGTCGAAGGAGGCGATCAGTCCGACTGACTGGACTGTAAGTGCGTATACAATCACTCTGCGGCCGAGCGATTTTGCCCTTTTAATATTCAGCCGACTTAACACGATGCTCAACAGCTGGTGCTGAGTATGCTTGCCTTGTCCGGGCGGACGAAGCATGATGAAGGAGCGTGGGCCGCCACGCATCCCCTATTAACCATTGACATGGCGAGGGTATCCGAGCGGATGAAGATTTTGACCAGAGGAACGTGGGCCGCCACGTTCTCGTGCATTGTCCTGCGTAAGCAAAATAACTATTCCCGACTGAAGGGAGCGTGGGTCGCCACGCGTCCGTATATTGTGAATGCGTCCGACCGGACGAATATTGTTAGCTGATGAGAGATATGCTGACTATGTTTGGGAGGGAGAGCGTTTGCCTTAAGTTGCAAGAAATGTGGAGTGCCACGCGCCCCTAGACGATTTTCTTGTGATTGCCTGAGTCAGTCAATTAATGGAGACGCGACATTCTAAGTCGAATGAGGCGATGTGATATGCCCGATGCGACTGGCGCCTTAACGGCATCACCTTAAACCAGACCAGAGCCGAAATAAGCGCAGGAAAAATGGTTGCGCAAGGTGACGATGGGTTGATCTGACTGAGGGGTGTGGGTCGCCACACGCCCGGTCGGAGAACTAAACCAAGTCATGAAAAATGACTAAGTTAGCCTGATGATTGGTCCGATTGAGGGGTGTGGGTCGCCACACACCCGGTCGGAGAACTAAACCAAGTCATGAAAAATGACTAAGTTAGCCTGATGATTGGTCCGATTGAGGGGTGTGGGTCGCCACACACCCGGTCGGAGAACTAAACCAAGTCATGAAAAATGGCTACGTAAAATAGCCGGCTGGTCGGTCCGACTAAGGGGTGTGGGTCGCCACACGCCCGGTCGGGGAACCAGACCAGCCTGTAAATATGTAAGGCTACCCAGGCTTCTGGAGGGGCCAATCTTCTACGTGGGCCGCCACGCTTCCGACTGGGAACCAATCCAGGCTTCCGAGTGGGCTGACGCTTCCGGTCAATCGCCGACTCAGGCTTCCAAAGGGAGCCGATCTTCTGCGTGGGACGCCACGCATCCGACCGGGCACCTCTTCAGGCTTCTGGATGGACCAATCTTCCACGTGGGCCGCCACGCTTCCGACTGGGAGCTAAACCAGGCTTCCGAGTGGGCTGACGCTTCCGGTCAGTCGCCGACTCAGGCTTCCAAAGGGAGCCGATCTTCTGCGTGGGACGCCACGCATCCGACCGGGCACCTCTTCAGGCTTCTGGATGGACCAATCTTCCGCGTGGGCCGCCACGCTTCCGACTAGGAACCAGTCCAGGCTTCCAAGTGGGCTGACGCGTACGGTCAGTCGCCGACTCAGGCTTCCAAAGGGAGCCGATCTTCTGCGTGGGACGCCACGCATCCGACAGGGCACCTCTTCAGGCTTCTGGATGGACCAATCTTCCACGTGGGCCGCCACGCTTCCGACTGGGAGCTAAACCAGGCTTCCGAGTGGGCTGACGCTTCCGGTCAGTCGCCGACTCAGGCTTCCAAAGGGAGCCGATCTTCTGCGTGGGACGCCACGCATCCGACCGGGCACCTCTTCAGGCTTCTGGATGGACCAATCTTCCGCGTGGGCCGCCACGCTTCCGACTAGGAACCAGTCCAGGCTTCCAAGTGGGCTGACGCGTACGGTCAGTCGCCGACTCAGGCTTCCAAAGGGAGCCGACCTTCCGCGTGGGACGCCACGCAACCGACCGGACACCGCTTCAGGCTTCCGGATGGGCCAATCTTCCGCGTGGGCCGCCACGCTTCCGACTAGGAACCGGTCCAGGCTTCCAAGTGGGCTGACGCGTACGGTCAGTCGTCGACTCAGGCTTCCAAAGGGAGCCGACCTTCCGCGTGGGACGCCACGCATCCGACCGGACACCGCTTCAGGCTTCCGGATGGGCCAATCTTCCGCGTGGGCCGCCACGCTTCCGACTAGGAACCAGTCCAGGCTTCCAAGTGGGCTGACGCGTACGGTCAGTCGCCGACTCAGGCTTCTGGAAGGTACGACGCGTCAGCTTGCGTCCCGTCCAGGTATGGCTTACCTTGTGTGGCCGACCGATAACTTCGGTCGGGAGAGCCTCTCTTTATAAATAGAATGCTGCGTTTTACAAGATTACATCACTCTAGGGCTCTCTGTACATTTGCAGGTGTAGGGAACTCCACGGTCGGGCAAGCCTTTTGCCATGTTCATCCTCCAAGTAGTAAGCGCCCGAATGCAATTTCTCTACTACCTTGAAAGGCCCGCCCCACTGGGGTTGTAATTTGTTCACATCACCGACCGGCTTTATACGCTTCCAGACAAAGTCCCCGGCTTGAAACGAGCGCGGCAACACCTTCTGGTCGTATCTTTGTTTCATACGCTGATGGTACGCGAACATCCGGGCGGCCGCTTTTTCCCGGACTTCCTCAACGAGGTCAAGCTCTAAGCGCCTTCTTTCATCATTCCCTTCGTCGTAGCTTATCCGTCGATCAGATTCACAACCGACCTCGACTGGCACCACCGCCTCGCTGCCGTAGACTAGGTGGAAAGGCGTCTGCCCGGTCGCTTCTCTAGGTGTGGTTCTGTTTGCCCAAAGGATCCCGGGCAGCTGCTCCACCCAGTTTGTTCCTGCATGGTCCAGCTTGGTTTTGAGCCCTCTCAAGATTTCCCGATTGGCGACTTCTGCCTGGCCGTTGCTTTGTGGATACGCCACAGACGTAAAGGCCTGCTGGATGCCGTACTTTGAACACCACTCTTTGATTTCTTCCCTGAAAATTGCCGGACCGTTGTCAGAAACTAACTTGTGGGGGATCCCGTATCTGCATAAAATGTTTTGCCACAAGAACTTCATCACCGCCTGCTCGGTGATCCGGGCCAGCGCCTCTGCTTCCACCCATTTAGAGAAGTAATCCACCGCGACCAACAAGAACTTCTTCTGAGCGGGAGCAAGCGGAAAGGACCACGATATCCATGCCCCATTGGTCAAACGGGCAAGAGACCGCAGATGTCTTCATTACTTCGGTCGGCCGGTGTGGCAGGCACTGGTGTTTTTGACATGAGATGCATGTTGCGGCCAGCCGGTCGGCATCCTTCTGCAAAGTTGGCCAATAATACCCAGCCAACAGAGCCTTCCGGGCGGTGGCTCTACCACCCGAATGAGTACTGCATACCCCCATATGTATCTCCCGGAGCACATAATCTGCGTCTTCACTGCCAAGGCATTTGAGTAAGGGCCGGGCGTGAGCCCGTTTATAGAGGACATCTCCGACCATGGTATACTGCACGGCTCTCTTTCTGAGCATCCGAGCCTCCTCCCGGTCGGATGGTACTTCTCCTCTGGTCAAGAAGGCAATCAATGGAGTTCTCCAATCGGTTTCCAATTCGATCTCTGCTTGCTGCTCGATTTGCATGACGAATAAGGCATGGCAGGCTGGCCGAGGGACCACCCAAGCTCCGACTGCGCTAGCTAGTTTGGCTAGCTCATCTGCTTTCAAGTTGCTTTCCCGAGGGATCTTCTGTAAGAGTACTTCCCTGAAACCCGCTTCAGCTGTTCATAAGCGTCGATGTACTCTTGCAGCCGGCTGCTGTTGACTTCGAAATTACCGGCCAATTGCTGTATAGCCAGTTGCGAATCTGAGTATAGCCACACCCGAGTGGCGCCGACATGCCGGGCGGCTTGCAGACCGGCTAGAAGTGCTTCATATTCAGCTTCGTTATTAGTCGCCTTGTGTTCTAGCCGCACGGACAGGTGTAGCCGTTCTTCTTCGGGTGAAACCATGAGAACGCCGATTCCGCTTCCTTGTCGAGAAGATGCCCCATCAACGTACACCTTCCATACGCCCTCGGCTTCGTCAGGATGCCATTCCGTCAGAAAATCGGCTAAGGCTTGAGCCTTGATAGCCGGTCGGGGTTGATATTGTATGTCATACTCACTCAGCTCGGTTGTCCATTTGACTAACCGCCCTGAGGCGTCTGGGTTTGTGAGCACCCGACCCAAGTTACTGTTAGTCAATACAGTAATTGGGTGAGATAAGAAGTATGGTCTGAGCCGCCGGGCGGCCAAGAATAGTATGTAGCCCAATTTTTCGAGTGTCGTGTACCGACACTCGGCTCCCTTGAATAAGTGGGCAAAGAAGTACACCGGCCTTTGCTCAGTTTTATCTTGCCGGGCCAGCACCATGCTACCCGAGTCGGAGGAAGCCGCTAAGTATACATATAAACTCTCATTAGGCTCCGGCCGGGATAGTGTCGGTAGCTCGGACAGATAAGCTTTCAACTCCTCGAAGGCCTTGTCACACTCTGCGTCCCACTGAAATTTGGTGGCCCGGCGTAAGGTCTTGAAGAATGGCAGACCCCGCTCGGCTGACCGGGAAATGAACCTTGACAAGGCCGTTATTCGCCCCATCAGCCTTTGAGCTTCTCTGAGATTCCTTGGAGGCGGCATCTCCATGATGGCCTTTACTTTGCCCGGATTCGCTTCGATTCCCCGCTCGGTCACTATATAGCCGAGGAACTTCCCGCTTCGAGCCCCGAATAAACATTTGGCCGGATTAAGCTTCAGGCCGAACCGCCGTAGAGTCTGGCAAGTTTCTTCAACGTCGGGGATTAGTTCTTCTGCCCGGGCAGTCTTGATCAGAATATCGTCGACGTATACTTCGACGTTACGCCCCATCTGTGATCGGAACACCTTGTTCATCATTCTTTGGTAGGTGGCCCCCGCATTCTTGAGGCCGAACGGCATGACGGTGTAGCAGTAGGTGCCGTCAGCCGTGACGAAGCTAACCTTCTCCTGATCATCAGCAGCCAGCGGTACTTGGTGGTATCCCTGGTACGCGTCCAACATTGATATGAACTCGCTGCCGGCCGTCGAGTCTACCATTTGATCAATTCGCGGGAGCGGGTAGCAATCTTTCGGGCAGGCACGATTAAGGTCTCGGAAATCAATGCATACCCGCCACTTGTCGTTGGGTTTGGATACCAGCACCACATTGGCCAGCCAGGCAGGGAACTGGACCTCCCGGATGTGTCCTGCCTCCAATAGTCTTTCAACCTCCGCCCGGATGACTTTATTCTGAGCGGCGCTGTGGTCCCTCTTTCGCTGCTTCACTGGCCGCGCACCCGGGTGCACGTGCAATTGATGCTCTGCTACTTCTGGCCGGACTCCCTTTAAGTCTTTCGCCGACCAGGCAAATACGTCTTGATTCCGAGCGAGGGAGCCAATTAGGGATTGCTTCAGCTCCTCGGAAAGTCCTGCAGCAATTTGTATCTTGGTATCCTCCCGCCCGGGCAAAAGTTGTACCTCTTCTTTGTCCTCCCTCAATTCTGCCCAGGGGGAGGCTTGCACCATGTTGCAGCTGCTACCTGCCCGCCTTGCTTTCTGACCTCCCGTCCGGACATCATCAGCGTAGCAGCGCCGGGCCACGGTCTGATTGCCCTTTACCTCGCCGACCCTGTCGCCGACCGGAAACTTCACCTTGAGGTAGTAGGTGGAGACTACCGCTTTGAATTCGTTGAGAGCTGGTCGACCGAGGATGGCGTTGTAGGCAGCTGGCGCATCCACAATCAGAAACGTGGTCCACCGGGTTCTCTTGAGTGGCTCTTCTCCAAGTGAGACGGCTAGCCGTATTTGTCCGATCGGCCGTACTTCGTTCCCCGTAAATCCGAACAGGGGAGTAGCCACCGTCTCCAGCTGCGATAAGTCAATTTGCAGTTGATCGAAAGCTCGTTTATATAAAATGTTTACCGAGCTGCCGGTGTCCACAATGGTGCGGTGGACTTCGTAGTTGGCGATGACAGCCATGATGACCAGCGGGTCGTCGTGCGGCACCTCCAATCCTTGTAAATCCTGTGGCCCCCAGCTGATTTGGGGCCCTTGAGCTTGAGAGGTGCTGACTCCGACTTGGTGAATTTCCAGTCGGCGCACCTGCGTCTTCCTGGCTCGGTTGGAGTTGCCTCCGGTCGGGCCGCCGGAAATCACATTGACGCCTCCTCGGACGGCGTTCTGGTGATTTGCTTGATCTTCGTCAAGTTCTTCCGCCTCTTCCTGCTCGGGCTGAGGAAACAATTGCCGAGCGGCGGGGGTATCCTGCCTTTGTCTTTGTTGGGCTGTGGCTCCCTGACCACGCCCACGCCCCTGCGGGGTTTGTCGTCCTTGGCCCCTGCCGAGTGGGGTCCGAGCTCTGCCGCCCGCTCGGCAGTCTTCCGTGTTGTGCGTGTTGCACTGGTGAAACGCACAATACGGTGCCCATCGGTTGGGCCATTTCCCCTGTGCCACCTGCACTTGCTGGGGTCTCATTCCCGGCCGATCAGCCGGTCGGGGACTGCGAATCGGTCCTCCTGGCTATCTGTTGTGTTGAGGTGCGGGTTGTGGGCTAACTATTACTTCCTTCCTCCGGGCGGCTTGCGCTTCCTCTACGTTGATATACTTAACAGCCTTCCCGAGTAGGCTGTCGAAATCCTTCGGTGGTTTCCTGATCAGGGATCGAAAGAAATCACCCTCTGAAGCCCTTGTGAGAAGGCGGCGATCAGCACTTCGGGCGTGGTGTTGGGCACCTCGATAGCTACTCCATTGAACCTCTGGATGTAGGCCCGGAGTGATTCTTTCGGACCTTGCTTCAGCGAGAACAAGTTGAGGCTGGTCTTATGATGCCTCCGACTGCTTGCAAAATGTTTGCAGGAAACAGCCGCTTAACTTCTGCGAAACTCCCGACTGATCCGCCCGGAGTCCATCGAACCATCGTTGAGCCTGCCCGGAGAGGGTTGTCAGGAAAGCGCGGCATTTGACGCCCTCCGGGTATTGGTGCACGCCGGGCGGCGCTTTCGAACTTCATGACGTGTTCCTCGGGGTCGCTGGCCCCCGAATACTCAGGCATGGTGAAGAATCGCAGATGCTTGGGAACGGGGTCCCCAAGAATTTGTGGAGAGAAAGGACTGTGAGTCGGGCGGGCCGCCACTGGGTCGGCCAACCCCTTCCCTTTATCGGGCGCGCCTGATGTGCCCGGCTGGACGCTGAAGCTTCGGTCGGGCCGATTGGGCCTCGTTCCTAAAAAGTGCTTGGGAAATTTAGGAATGAAGGGGTCGGGCTGAACAGCCATACCTTCCGCATTTCCCCGTATAGAGGGCCCAGGAGCCGGGCTCCCTGACTACTGGTTGGCGGATGCGATTGTTGTGCCTTCTGTGTCCGGACAGCCATCAGCAATTCGTATTCTTCTGGCGAAAGAGTAACCGTCAGTGGATTGGGGTTTTTTTATTCTTCGCTCTCGATCAGGCAGCAAAGCCCTTCTCTAGCGCCAAATTGATCCTGTCGCCGAGCGCGATGGAGCCGCAACCGATGACGGTGTAGAGGCGTGACGTGGAACGATGACTGGATGTCCTCCGCGCAGAATGGCAGCGGGCGTAGGGTGTCCTTCGAATGGTAGGAAGCAGGTGCCTGCCGGATGAACCCTCGACCGGATGGAGGTGGACCTGGGGAGGAAGATGACCGTTAGCAACCTAGCCGGGAGACGTCCCGGCAAGGCACTCCGACGGTCAAGTCAGCACTCCCGATGAACAAGGAAATAATGAAGCACTGAAGACAAGAGGTTTCGCGCGTATATGTGTGCGTACCCGCGAATGAGGAGAGGAGTGACTTATATAGCCGGGGAAAAAGGACCAATTCTGACATGTGTCAGGACCTTCTGACAGGGTCAGAAGATATGGTATGGTTAGGTCGATTTGGGTATGACCTGTGTCAGGATCTTCTGACAGGATCAGAAGATATGATATGGTTAGGTTGTTTTGAGTACGACCTGTGTCAGGCTTCTCTGACAG
>JAGFNQ010003590.1:0-74625 GCA_024364735.1 Boesenbergia rotunda | reverse complement strand
TGCACTTTACTAAATTTTTTAGCTTGAAAATATTTGGACAATTTCCTTACCATATACGTTGTGTTTTCTTCATCTTCTGAAGATTCCTCTTCATGTTGGACTCTTCTCGTGCTTAAGGCGATGTTGTCCGTTTTATTTTTTTCTGCACATCTAGACTCGTTAAAGTTTTAAAGTCGAAAAAAGTTTCTCTAAGATACTTACCTCAAGATCCTTAGAGATGTAATAGGCATCAATTATTAAAGTCTAGTTCGGGGTCCTCAGGAAGGCGTTTAATGCGTACTTTTGAGAGTCCCGATTGCTTACCGACTCTCCGAGGTTGTTGAGTTCCGCCATTAGCTCCTTAAGTTTAGCATGAAGCTGAGCTACTGACTCCCCTTCTTCCAATCGGAGGTTGCTGAGCTGATTCCGAAGCAAGTCTCATTTTTGCTAGTTTGGCTTCGGAGGTACATTCGTGAAGTTCAAGAAACTTTTTCCAAAGTTCCTTTATAGATCGGTAGTTCTCGATTCGGTTGACTTCTTGTGCAGGTAGTACGGTCAGCAAATGGTATTCTGCTTTCTCATTCACCACAAAGTCTGCCTGCTTCTTCTATGTCCACAGGCTTTCGTCTTTCAGTTTGTCGTGGGCGTCTTTGGGAAATTGAAATCCCCCTCCAACATAATTAAAAGCAAATCGAAATCGGTTTTAAAAAATACCTGCATCTTCCGCTTCCAACTCACGAACTCCCCCTCGAATATAGACGGGTAGATGACCGGTCTAACCATTTTTGTAGTTGCATTAGACGACGATTAGTCCTTCTGGAGTATCCTTGCTCTGATACCAATTGAAGGTGATCGTTGGTCGGCAAGAGAGGAGTGAATTGCTCCTGAAAATAAAATTTCTTGTTAGTGACATGAGAGAAGTATCCTAAGGCAATCGCCTTATGATTGTAATTATTTATTTTTAATAAATGAATATTCACTATTTGAGTATACATGATTATTTGATTAAGATCTTAAGCTCATTTACTGAATGTCCGCAATACAATTTACAGCATGAGAGAATTTGTGATGAATTCACAACTAGTGATTATCTCTACATGTGCAATTGTGAAGTATTGAAATTGTCCCTAGTCGATGAATTGATAAATACGGACACTATCAATTCTGTTGAGACTAGCATGGATTATTCTCTAATCAGTTGATTCTCACTGGCTGGTGACATAGAGATGTCCGGAGATAAACATGAATGCTAGTTAAGAGAACTAGTTCATTGGAGTGACTGGCTGTAAAACTTCATATGGTAGTCTACATATAGATATGTCAGTGAAGTTCTTACTGCAGCTTAAGTGCGATGTTCCTTTGACTTGCGGTGTTCAAGTCATCTTGGTCATGGAGACTTATACTTTGACATCATAAGCAAGCATCTCCAAGGAGGTGTGGACCCAGGATGATTGGGTATAAGCCTAAGTGCCCGAAGATGTTTGAACAACCTACAAAGGATTCACCACTCCTTGCGAGGAGATGTATACCCGAGGCCTATCGTCGGATTGTTACTCGAAGCCTCTGGCCAGAGCATGATATGTTCAGAGTATGAAATTCTTAAATACATGAGAGTAATTAGAATCCATAGGACGATGAAACGTTACTTGGGCTAGGTGTGATGTAGTCAGCCTAGTGAGGACTGACACACATAGACCATGTCCTGAACCAAGTGGGTATAAGATGGTGAAGGGAATGGGGCACGATTCATTATAGCTGCTAAAGGGTTTCAGAATCATTTCTGAGGTCAACCGTTGATCTTTCAAGTAATTAGGGATCATGATGTACTACTAGGTGTCACTCATGATCGTTCTATAATTAATTAGTTAATTATGGACGGCCAACATAAATTGAAAGCCTATTTGGTCACACGCATAACGAGTAATTCGAAGGATTTAAAACGAGTTGAGAATTAGATTCTCCAATCGAGATAGACTATTTTTGGTAAGTCCAAACAATAGTCAAAACTAAATTTATTTCAGACGCATCGGAAGCATAGAATGGCTAAGTCTTTTAAAGACTTAATGGGTGAATTAAATAAGTTTAATTCATTAAGGGATTTGATCCAATTGGGGTTAGATGGGCCGGCCAAGGAGGGGGCCTCCTCTCTTCTAGTCATGGCCGGCCACCACCATAAGAAGATAAGACTATTTTGGTTTATTTTATAAAATAGACCAAAGGTTGGTTTATTTTATAAAAGGTTATATAAATTTTATATATATAAATTTTTATAATGAACCAATGGTTGGTTTGTTTTATAAATTTTTATATAATGAACCAATGGTTGGTTTGTTTTGTAAATTTTATATAATCACGCCAAAAGAAAGAGAGCCTTGATTATGGATTGATTGAGAAATTATTCCATAATCAAGAAGAAGAAACTTGATCATGAGAGCCTTGATTATGGATTGATTGAGAAATTATTCCATAATCAAGGAGAGGTTTGCTTGGGAATTAAGAAACCTCTCCCTATATAAAGGACCCAAGGGGTGCCATGGAAGAGGACCAATCCAAGAATTGCTTGGGCTCTCTCCTCTTCTTCTCTCCCTCTCTCTTGGCCGGCCATAGGCCTTCCTTCTTTCTTCTTACCGTGAGCACAAGGAGAAGCATCAAGGCGACGAAGTTCTTCCTTGCGACGATCTTCCTCTTCGACCAACCTTGGTGGTGAGTCTTTCGATTTGATTACTCTCTCGGTTTTCGTCGTGTTCACAGAGAATCTAGTAGTTCTCATGAACACAAAACTCGTGGCTTAGCGAAGTCATCCCGACGATACTCGGCGTGGATACGAATAGAGGCGGAGCTTTCAAGGGATGCTAACGATTGGATCTTGTCCCTTCTTTCAAGTTACGCAAGGTAATTCGTAGAGTAATCTCCTTTTCTGTAAAAAATTTTATATTACGATTATGTGAACACATTGCATGCTTAGGATATGTGTTAGAATAATTTAGGAAATTATTCACACTTATGTTTCCGCTGCATATAATTATGTAACAATTACAATACGTGTCCGCGTCGGCATGCACCCGGTCCCAACAGTGGTATCAGAGCCGATTAGTGTTCGACATAATCATATAATTGTTTTGCGGAAAACTTTGTCATGATCTCAATTTTGGAAAATTTTCCAATTATCGAAACTTTCCAATTATGGTAAATTTTAGATTTAGGAATTTCAAAGTTTGGAAATCCTCTTGAAATTTCACAAACTTTTGAAATATCTCTGTTTCTGAAATTTTATGATAATTGTGAAAACCTTCCATTTTTGGAAACTTTCCAATTTTGGAAATTTCTTAATTTTGGAAATGCGTAAGTTTTCTTTGTACCAGAAACTTACAATAATTCTGAAAACCTTATAATTTTGGAAACTTTCCATTTATGGAAAGCTTGTAATTTTGGGCACTTTCCTTTCATGAAAGTCTAGACATTTTATGGAAACATTAATTGACAATTAAATTCAAATTGGTTTTTAAATTATTAACAAAATTCTTTACTTTGGGAGTGCCTCGGGGAGCCACCCAAATTAAAGTTAGTTGTTATAATTTAATTTCCTATTTTGAATATGAATTGTTAAAATTGATTTGGGTAGGCCTCGGGGAGCCATCCAAATTATATTATTAATAAGTTCTTTAATTGTCAAGTTTAATTTGGTTATGCCTCGGGGAGCAGGCCAAATTAGATTTACAACAAATTTCTTTTCTTTGGGGAGTGCCTCGGGGAGCCACCCAAAGTAAATAATTTGTTGTAATTAATTATCCATAAATAAAATATGTGATCAAATCTTGGAAATTTTTGAGGTGATTCTCAAACGATAATTTTCTTATTTGATTTATGAGGTGATGCTCTTACATATTGTTGTCTCCAAAATTAATTAGGAAAAATTGTTTCCTATAGAGTTTATTTCCTTAAATAAGATTTTCATTAAAATAATATGTGGTTGAATTAAGGGAATCTGTCTCTTAATTTAATAAGATTTGATTTAGAGAAATCAAAATCTTAAACATATTATTTCCGAAATTGATTATGACAATTTAGGAAATTGTTTCCCAAAACAATTCCTTGAATTAAGTGTGAAATTAGAATTAAGAAATCCGGTTCCTAATTCAATTAATGGCACTTGATAAATTAAGTCACATACATACTTTATTAAGGAAATCGTTAGAACATGACATAATTATATGTCATGAATGTGCTTAAAAGGAAAAGGATGAGATCCAAAACCCCTTACAAAATATTAAGGCCAATACCTTCCATTAATATGGTTAGAACTGGAGTTTTGTTTCTCGTTTGGGTTGATGGACACATCCATGCCCGGCTTGAATATCAACATGTTCAAAACATGTGGCCGATTCTGAACTTGCGAGTTGCATCATGCTGGCCGCTATGGTACCTGAGCTGCAAAAGCAGGATGAGCATATGCATATGCTCATACCATCATCTTCCATCTTCATGAGTTGTTTGACGAGCAGGCGAGATCCGAAAGGATCGAGGTCTCCAGACTCCTCTTCACCTCTAAGATGCAGGAAGGCACTTCTGTCTCACAGTTTGTGTTGAAGATGTTGGGGTACATTGAGCGACTAGGCACACTCAACACTCAGATTTGCAATGGATCACGAACTAAGTGTTGACTTAATTCTGCATTGTTTGCCCAAGAGTTACTCACAATTTGTGATGAACTATCGGATGAACAAGCTGGAAACTACCATTCCTGAGTTGCTCAACCTGCTGAAGACTGTAGAGCCTTCTGTAAAGCAGGATCAGAAGACGGTACTGTTAGTTGGTCCCTCAAAGAAAGGCTCTAAGAGGAAGCCCAAAGAACAGAATAAGGGAAAGAAGAAAAAGGCCAAAAAGACTAAAAAGGCACCAAAAGGCACTTGCCATCACTGCAGCAAGGAGGGTCACTGGCGAAGAAACTGCAAGGTTTATCTTGAGTCCTTGAAAAAGAAGGCATCCGATGCCCCATCCTCTTCAGGTATGTTCGTTATTGAATGTCACTCTATTTCCTCGTCCACCTGGGTACTTGATACTGGGTGTAGCTCACATATATATAATGACATACAGGGGCTAAGGAATAGAAGAAGACTCGTCAAGAGATAAGCGAATTTGCGATTTAGAAATGGAGCAAAGATTGCTGCTGTTGCCATCGGAACATATTTGTTAAAGCTCCCACTAGTAGAATTTCCGGCATTTACTTCGGCGATAATTACATTGGCGATAATTAATGATGAAGTAATATACATTAATAAACTTCGATAATAAAATTGACGTAGTAAATATAGTTTTAGACTTCATAGAATAAAAAAAATAGACTTTTTCTAAAATTTTTAATAATTATTACTTCGCAATTTGTATTTAATGAAGTAATAAGGTTTACAATAAAATTTATAATTTTAATTGGCAAAGTAATAAAATTGAACCAATAAAATAAAATAAAATCTGAATCGATTTTTCTCTCGCTCCGCAGCAAATATTCCTAATTTTCTCCCGCTACCAAGCTAATCCCCTATTTCGCTTGGCGTTAAATTTCTCCCGCTCCGCATGGCTTAATCCCGTAATATTTTCTTCCCTACTTTCTACCGCACTTAACCTAAATTATATCAGCCGGCCGATTGCTTCGCAGCTTTTGCTTCTCCCGCTTTGACCTAAGTTTCTCTCGCGCGTGTCACCCCATCTCCAAGTGATCGGCGACCTAAGTTTCTCTCCAAGCGATCGACGACCTAAGTTTCTCTGCCTTGCTCTTCTCTGCTCTGCTCTGCTTCGGCGAAGACCTAGGTTGCTTCCCGGCGATTCCCATCTCTTCTCTTCACCGTTCACATCACTTCTCTGCTCCTGCTTCACGGCGACCACAGATCGCGAGTTAGCGGCTCTTTCTCTTCAGGAAGAAATCTTTCTCTCCAAAGGGCTCATATCTGTGCTAGGGTGTTGTTGGACGGTAAAATCTGGCTCCATATCTTTTTCTGCTCCATATCTGTTTTATTCTTCTTGTTTATACTCGTATCTGTTGGATCGAGAAAACCGATAGAGGGGGGGTGAATATCGGTAAACTTTCAGATTTTCGTAAGAGCAGGTACGCAGCGGAAATTAAACAACAAGACACAGAGACACAGTCGATTTACTTGGTTCGGAGCCTGTGTCGACTCCTACTCCAAGGCCCACGGTCGTTGACCGTTTACTTTGGGCAATTCTATATAGGCGCAAAAAGGTTTACAAAATTTAATTACAAAGATAAGTGCAGTAAATAAAAAGAACGCTCTTCTTTTACCGACGTCCGGAGTAGATTAACTTTTTCGGAGCAGCGGGACGTCGTCGGCTCGAGTTGGAGAGTTTCCGGAGCAAGGCGCGAGAGCATAAAAGCTTTGAGGCGTTAAGTGAATTAGTGTAATAAAGCCTTGGTCGAGGGTCCCTTATATAGGGCCTGGGGGCGCCCGGGATGTCGGGGGTGCCCCCCACGTGGCTTTTGATCCGCAGAGCTCTCGGTCAGCGTCTATCCTCTGGATCCGCTTTGACCGGGGCGCCCGCAGCGCTCGGGCGCCCGGATTGACCGAGTCAAACTCTATCCTTTGGCTTCGCTTGGCTTCTGGATCGATGCATGCGCACGGGGGCGCCCGGGAGCACAGGGGCGCCCGGCCTAGCATGTATTCGAACTCCTTTTTTCTTTACTTGTTTTGTATGGCCCTTGGGGGCGCCCGGGACACTCCGGGCGCCCTACACAGCTACTACCTCATTCCTTTGAGGCTATCTGAGCTGTAGACACTCTTTCCTTTGGTCCTGCATCCAGGGTTAGTCCAAAACACAATAAAGCAATAAAGTATTTGTTTATACAGCCTTAGCTGTCTTGGTTCTGACTTTGGTCTCCAAAATGGACCCCTAGGTCGAACCGACACCTACTGTTCCCTCAACGGGGAACGCGCCCTCACCTACTCCTCTCGGGAGAATTTACCTGATACCAACCGTTCCTCTGGTTGGACTTTTTCCTGACGGTCCTTTGTCAGGTCTTGTAAACTGGTAGTCCTTCGCCAGTTGCCTAGCAGTCCTTCGCTAGGGCTTCAGTCCCAGGCTGTCCTTCGCCTGGAGCCTAGCAGTCCTTCGCTAGGGCTTGATACTGGCAGTCCTTCGCCAGTTGCCTAGTAATCCTTTGCTAGGGCTTTCTTTCCTGGCATTCCTTTGCCAGTGCCTAGCAGTCCTTCGCTAGGGCTTTTCCTGCACACTAGATTAACTTGTTAGAAAATAAGAAAGACTTAACTTTTGACCTATGTTGCCATTATCAAAACACGGGTTTGACTTAGGTGCATTCTGCACCAACAATCTCCCCCTTTTTGATTTATGGCAACCCAAGTTCAAAAAGTTAAGTTTAAGCAAAACATGAAAAAGTTTTAACTTTTGTTCCCTCCCCCTGGAAGGCACCTCCCCCTAGATTTTTCAAAAATTCGTGGGGTTAAAAAAACTTTATTTGTACTTGAAGACTTTTTGAAAATGTTAGCTTAAGTAAGAATTTCAGTTTTAATACAGTTTTGAAAAACTTAAGCTTTAGAGTACAAAAACAATTTTGACAAGCTTAAGTAAGAAACTTTTGAAAGGCTAGAGTACTTAGCAAAAATTTGAAGGCTTGAATAAAAATTTTGAAGCTAGAGTACTTAGCAAAATTTTGAAAGCCTGAGAAAAGAATTTTTGAAGCTAGAGTACTTAGCAAAATTTTGAATGCTTGAGTAAAAGAAAGCTTGAGTAAAAAATCTTGGCAACATTTTGAAAGCTTTAAGAAATTTTGAAACTAGAGTACTTAGGCAAAATTTTGAAAGCTTTAAGAACTTAAGTACTTCTTCAAAAAGTTTAAGAAATTTGAATAAAGGATAAGTATATTTTTGAACCTTTTTGAATAAAGGAGAAATTTTGAAAAAGTAAAAGTAATTAAGAAATTTTGAAAAAGTAAAAGTAATTTTTCTCTTTCCTTTTCTATCTCTCCCCCTTTGTCATATATCAAAACAAGATAAATATGATTGCATAATAAGAATTTGCTGTACTGAACCAATTCATAATTAGATTTACAATAAATCAATCAATTTTCTCTGTAGGGACCTGTCTAACCCAATTAGTTACTTACTAACTGTTATAAATAGTAGTTTTTGCTAGGGTTAGTCAAGTTAAGTGTTTCTGTTCAAATTAGATTTTCTAAACTTGACACTTAACTCGATTGCTGTTTAAGTTGTATTTAGTGCCCCAATTACTGCAGATGCACTGACTTAAAGCATCTTGAATTAAGGCAAAGACCTAAGCATCTCAACCCTTTCTAGATTATCAATCAAAAGTACCCTAAGGTGCTTGTGAGATGCTGGCTTCTAAGTCTATAGGTGCATGCAGTTCTAGGGTTAGGGCCTAGGCTAAGTCCATTTTCGAAAAAGCCCTAATTTTTGAAAGGGGGTAGTTTTGCAATAAAACTAAGTAAAAAGTGAAAACTGATTTTGAAATTAAGTAAAATAGTTTTTCAATATCTATTTTTAGAAAATTGATTTTTAAAATCAAGTAGAGCAGTAAAAAATTTGAGATACTCTATTCTACAGAGCACAATCCTAACTGCCTTCTTAGCGAGCTGAACTCAGACTCAGGTAAGGGCTTTGTGAATATATCTGCTAGGTTGGATTTAGAGTCAATATACTTGAGTACTATTTCACCCCTGGTTACATGGTCTCTTACAAAATGATGTTTGACTTCTATATGTTTGGTTCTGGAGTGTTGGATTGGGTTCTTAGTTAAATTAATTGAACTTATATTGTCAATAAATACTTGAGTTTGGGTGTGGTTGAGCTGGAAGTCCTTAAGTGTGTGCATCATCCATAAAAGTTGAGCCACACACTCTCCTAATGCCACATACTCAGCTTCAGTTGTGGATAGAACTACACAGTGTTGTTTTCTGCTGCACCAACTAACTAGACTCTGACCTAACAGTTGGAAGCTTCCACTTGTGCTCTTTCTATCTAACTTATAGCCAGCATAGTCAGAATCTGAGTATCCAGTTAAAGCAAAAGTTGAGGTCCTAGGATACCAAATCCCTACATTTAGGGTGCCCTTTACATATCTCAGTATTCTTTTTAGGGCTGCTAAGTGCGTTTCCTTAGCACAGGTTTGGTATCTAGCACATATCCCTACAGCAAAGAGAATATCAGGTCTACTGGCTGTAAGGTACAGTAGGCTACCTATCATACTCCTATAGAGTTTAAGGTCTACTGGTTTACCATCAGGGTCACTATCTATTTTTATATTAGTGGCCATGGGGGTACTTATGCTTTTAGAGTTATCCATTTTAAATTTCTTTATTAACTCTTTAGACTATTTGAATTGATTAACATAGTTACCATCCCTAGTTTGTTTGATTTGTAGTCCTAGGAAAAATGTAAGCTCGCCAACTAAGCTCATTTCAAATTCATCTTCTATTATCTTGACAAATTCTTTTAGAAAGTTGGTGTTGGTGGATCCAAAAATTATGTCATCTACGTAAATTTGGGCAATAAATATATCTTTTCCTAGAGTTTTAATAAATAATGTTGAGTCAATTTGGCCTTATTTAAATTCTTTAGAAGTTAAATAGGTTGATAATCGTTCATACCAGGCCCTAGGTGCTTGTTTTAGCCCATATAATGCTTTGGTTAGTTTGTAAACATGGTTAGGTTTATCTAAGTCCTCAAACCCTGGGGGTTGTCCTACATAAACTTCTTCTTTAATGAATCCATTTAAGAAGGCTGACTTTACATCCATTTGATATAACTTAAATCCTTTATGGGATGCAAAGGCTAACAACATTCTAATGGATTCAAGTCTAGCTACTGGGGCATATGTTTCATCGTAGTCTAATCCCTCTACTTGGATGAAACCCTTTGCTACTAAGCGGGCATTATTTCTGACTATTTCTCCTTGATCATTTAGCTTGTTCCTAAAGACCCACTTAGTGTCAATGATGGATTTGCCCTCAGGTTTAGGTACTAATTCCCAGACTTGGTTTCTCTCGAATTGAGCTAGTTCTTCTTGCATTGCTATGATCCAATCAGGATCAGGTAGAGCTTCTTCTATAGTTTTGGGTTCAATTTTTGATATCATGGCTATTTGGCTAAGGTTCCTATAGGAGGACCTAGTCCTGACTCCTAGAGTTGGATCACCCACAATTTGATCGGTTGGGTGACTAAGTCTAGGTTTCTTTGTTCTTCTAGTGCTTAGTTCAGCCTCAGGTCCAGCTGGTTGGTTTGATTCACTATTTGATTCAACTCTTTGGGCTGGTTCATTTGTTGGTTCGATTCTTGGTTCAGTTAATTCATTCATTGGTTCAATAGTTAGTTCGTGTAAGGGTTCAATTAATGGTTCAATAATTTGTTCATTATTTTCTTGGTCAGAGTTTGATGAAATTGGGTCTGGATTATTAGATGTTGAATTGATTTTTTCATCGAAAATTAAGTTTGTTGTTTCTTCAATTTTCTTAGTTTGTTTGTTGTAAGCTCTATAGGCTCTACTTGTGGTTGAATATCCTAGAAAAATACCTGGGTTTAACTTGGATTGAAATTTTCCTAAATAGTTTTTGGTGTTTAGGATATGGACTTTACACCCAAAGACCCTTAGGTAATGTAGGTTTGGGAGTCTATGGTAGTACAGTTCATAGGGGGTTATGTTGTGTCGTTTGTTAATCAAAACCCTATTTTGGATATAACAGGTTGTACTAGTTGCTTCTGTCCAAAATTGGTTTGCTAGTTCAAATTCGTTGAGCATAGCCCTAGCGGCTTCTTGTAATGTTCTATTCTTTCGCTCGACTATCCCATTTTGTTGGGGGGTTCTAGGACATGAAAATTCATGTAAATACCCATTTACCTTACAGAATTCCTCAAACCGTTGATTTTCAAACTCTCCCCCGTGATCACTCCTAAGTCTTTTTATTTTAGTGTCGTTTTGATTTTCAATTAGTTTACAGAATTCAATAAATAGGTTTAGGGTTTCATCTTTAGTTTTTAGGAACCTAACCCAGGTAAACCTAGAGTAATCATCAACTATTACTAAGCAGTATCGGTTCCCGCTTAGTGACTTGGCTCCATGTGAATCAAATAGGTCAAGGTGCAGGAGCTCAAGTGTGGTTTGAGTTAAATCAGACTGGATTAGTTTGTGATTGGATTTGGTTTGTTTACCTTGATTACATGATTCACATATTAGGTTTTCATTATTTTTGATTTTGGGGATACCTTTGATTAAGCCAAGTTGGGTAATTTTTGAGATAGTTCTCAAATTGGTATGACCTAATCTCCTATGCCAGAGGTTTGTTTGTTCTAATTGTGTTAACATACATTTGGGTATAAGGGGAAGATTTATAGTGTATACATTGTTTTTCCTAGTGCCCTTAAGTATGATTTCTGAGTCTTGTTCATTTCTGATCAGGCAGTTAGAATTGTTGAAAGTAACTATATAACCAGAATCACATAACTGACTTATGCTAAGCAAGTTAAAATTAAAGTTTTCAACCAATAGAACTTTCTTAATAATGAAATCAGATTTAAGCTCAATATTACCTGACCCAATTACCTTGAGTGTGGCATTATTGCCAAATGCCACTGAGCCTAGGTTTTTGCGTTTGAGCTTGGTGAACTTCAATTTATCTCCAGTCATGTGTCTGGAGCAACCGCTATCCAACATCCATTGGTCCAAATCTTTATGTTCCTACGCATAAAGAATTTTCTTGATTTAGATCCAATTAGAATCAGGAATAGCTTAAATTGAGTTTCACTGCCTAGTCTGTCTCACCCAAATCTAGGGTTTTCAATCACGTTAACCTTATAGGTTTTGTGAGACAGGTTTTGATAGTTAAAATTATTTTGAAAATGTTGATTAATTTTGAAAACAATTAAATTTTAAAAACTTAATTAATTTTGAAAACAATTAATTTTAACAAAAATGTTTAAATCTACAAATACCTAAAATTTTGTGTTAGATTCGAATTTGACAAAAAAAATTTGAATTTGAATTTCAAAAATTGGCTTCCAGGTCTTGGTGAGGCACTAGGCCTTCTTTGGCCGTAGCCTTATGGGATCATCCACCCTTTCCTTGACAAAGCCTTTTAATGAAATTTCATTTTCAAATATTCATTGAAAAATTTCTGGTCTAACTCGTTTGGGTCTTGGATCGGTAGCTTCGGCTAGTTCCGCCAAATTGGCTTCCCTAACGTACTATCATCTCACCTCCACCCAATACTATGTTGTCAAATTTCAGCTAAGTTTGTTTAGTCCTTAAGCTAGCCTAAGTCTAAGCATGGTATATTGCAGAAATTAAATAACCAATCAATCAAGCAATTTAAATCAAGAATAACAAGGTTATCTAATAATGAAAATAGTTTTCAGTTTGGCTCCCCCAGGACTAATGCCACGGTGATGGTTGGGCAAGATGTGAATCTTGTCCTTGGGGATCCAATACTGATTTGATCCAGTCGGTTTGTTCAGGTATAGTTTAGGTACCCATGCCTGAATTTTACCTCTGGACTGATTCAGTACAGCAAAGTATGATATTTGCCGAGATTTGGTTCTATAGCCCAATCCGGATCGATTTAGAACTGATTTCTGTTTTCCAAGGATCATGTCAAGACCTTTGGAACCATATGTAAATCGTTCTAATGCTGATCTAAGATCCTTAACCTGAGTTTTCAGGGAGGAGTTTTCCTTTTCAAGTTTTTCAACTTGAGTAGGAGTTCCTTCCTGAACCTTCTCGGTTAAGGGTTTAGAGTCAGCTCCCTCTTTCAGGAGTTTTACTTCCTGTCGAAGGGATTCGACTCGGAGTTTGGCTTTGGCCAAATCTCGAGAAAGAAATGAAATTAACTCACTTAATTGCAATCTATTAAAGCCAGTTACCTTAATTTTGTTGGTGCAGGAAGCACCATATCGAACCTGGTTTTGATATTGGCAAAGGATTCAAAGTTAAGTTTGTTTGTGATCTAACAATGCTCATTAAGTGTGCAGGATACAAAGTCCTAGCGAAGCACTGCTAGGCACTGGCGAAGGACTGCCAGGATAAAAAGCCCTAGCGAAGGACTGCTAGGCAACTGGCGAAGGACTGCCAGTATCCAAGCCCTAGCGAAGGACTGCTAGGCAACTGGCGAAGGACTGCCAGTATCCAAGCCCTAGCAAAGGAATGCTAGGCTCCGGGCGATGGACAGCTCGGCATCCAAGACCTAACAAAGGAACGCCAGGCAAAAGTCCAACCAAAGGAGCGGTTGGCATCAGGTAAATTCTCCCGAGAGGAGTAGGTGAGGACGCATTCCCCGTCGAGGGAACAGTAGGCGTCGGTTCAACCTAGGGCTCCATTTTGGAGACCAAAGTCAGAACCAAGACAGCTAAGGCTGTATAAAATAATAATTAATTGCTTTATTGTGTTTTGGACTAACCCTGGATGCAGGACCGAAGGAACGTGTGTCTGCAACTCAGAGAGCCTCAAAGGAATGAGGCAGCAGCTGAGCAGGGCGCCCTGAGTGTCCAGGGCGCCCTCAAGGTGAACCAGAACCAAGCGAAGCAAAAAGAGCTTCGGCTGCTTAATGGGCAAGGCGCCCTCAGCAGTGAAGGCACCCTCGTCAGCGAAGGCGCCCTCAGCAGCCAAGGCGCCTCCAGCCCAAGACTGCGAAGCTTCAACTTCATCCACAGCCGAGATTTCTGCGCGGAAGAAGTCAGCCAAGGCGCCCTCTGCGACCAGGGCACCCCAGAGGTCAAACCGCATCCCTATTCCGGTGGGATAACACTTGACCGAGCGAAGCGCGGATCAGCTGACACGTGGCAGGGCGCCCCCAAAGTCCAGGGTGCCCTAGGTGCTATAAATAGCACCCCTCGACCCCAAGCTTGATATCAACTTTCGTTCCAAAGCTTCCACGCTCTTCTACGCTCGCGCCTTGCTCCAGAAACGCCTCACCTCGAGCCGACGACGTCCCGCTGCCCCGAAAAGAATCGATACACTCCGATCGTCGGTAACGAAGAGCTTAATATTTTATTATTATTGCACTCTCTTTGTAATTGAAATCATTGTAACCTATTTGCGCGAATATAGAATTGCCCAAAGTAAACGGTCAACGACCGTGGGCCTTGGAGTAGGAGTCGACACAGGCTCCGAACCAAGTAAAAACCACTATGTCTTTGTGCTGTGCCTCGTATTTTTATTTCCACTGTGCACTTACTCTTAGTTTTCCGAAAAAGAGTGATTTCCGATATTCACCCCCCCCCCCTCTATCGGTTTTTCACGATCCAACAAGTGGTATCAGAGCGGGGTAGTTCAAACTTGGTGCAACCACCAGTTTGAAAGTTTTTTCGGATTTACAAATTTTTAATCTCATTTCTTTTCTTTCTAGTTAATCAACACAACTCGATATTTTTACGCCTTTTTCAATTTTGAATTTTCATATTTTCACCATAAGTCTGAATTGATAAAACAAATAATTTTTGAAAATTTGTCACAATTTTTTTTATTATTTTAATATTTTCCTCGAAATTCATACTAGCTTATTTCGAGCAATTTTTTTTAATTTTTAATTTTTCATCATTAATCAGAATTGACAAAATTAATATTTTCAAAAATTTGTCATAAATTATTATTTTAGTTAATTCTGCCTCAAAATTCATGCAACATTTATTTTGAGCTATTTCTTCCCTTCTCCCGCACTACTAATCCAAGACCAAGTCTTGGTACAATTTTTTTTGTTATCTTGTTTGTGTGCAAGGTTTATATTGAATGGCCAACCAAGAGTGGAACAGTGCACGTCCACCACTATTCTCCGGCGACAACTTCAAGTTTTGGAGATATGAAATGGAGTCTCTTCTGAAGGCCCACATGGACTTATGGCGAATCATCCAAACGGGATTCTCTTTTCCCGTAGAAGATGAGTCATCAATCGAGTGGGATAAACTGGATGAACACACCCTCAATCAAATCGAGACCGATGCAAGGGCAACTGCAATCATACAATGTGGTCTAACCAAGGAGCAACTCGAACTAGTGGGTCCAATCAGATGTGCCAGAGAAATCTGGGAAAAACTAATTGATCTTCATCAAGAGATCTCAGATGAAGAAGAAGATCAGGTAAGTTATCTTGCCCTTTCGGTCCAAGCACAAACAGCCGAGTCAGAGTCTGAACCCGAATCCAAAGTCGAACCAGAATCAGACGACGAATTGACTGAGACGGTAACTAATTTTAAATTCTTTTCAAAATTTGAATTAAATAATCAAACAGATATTGTAATGGTCGAGGAAGGTGTAATTTCTAGTGCAGGGAAGGCTCCAAGAGAACCACCAAAGAAGAGGCCTCAACCAGTACCTGAGTCCAACTCAGACTCAGAATTTGGCAACAAAGAAGGAGATCAAACTAAACCGGTCCAATCAGCTCGTGATCACTACAAGATGCTAAAGACACAAAAAGGAAAGACGGCACGTATCAAGGGGGAGATTCCCAACAGGGAATCAAAAGGTAAATTTATAATATTTAAAAATATAATATTTACCTCAAAGAACAAAATTAATTCATATAAATTATTTAAGGCTATTATGTTGGAAAACTTAATTCCCAACCTTGCTGACTTTAAGAACCCCGAGTATTATTTCAATTATGATGTGACTTAGATAATTGTTTGCTTTAACTATATGTTCTTTTTATTTGTATTTTTGTTTGCTTAGATTTAGGATTGGTTAGATTAAGGACAAATGATTAAATTGAAACTTGAACAACCTAGTATTAGGACAAGGTTTGATGATAGTATATTAGGGAAACCTGACTAAGGAATCAAGTAGGGTAAGGAGTACCTTATTTGGTCTTTTTAGTCCGGTGGAACTAGCCGAAGCTACCTCTCCGAATCCTAAGCTAGTTAGACCAGAGTGTCTCAAACAATGATTTGAAAATGATCTTTCTTTAAAAGGCTTTGTCTAGGAAAGGGTTGTTGATCCAATAAGGCTACGGCCAAAGAAGGCCTCTGTGCCTCGCCAAGACCTGGAAGCCAATTATCGAAACTCACTTTTAAATTATTATTTGTTAAACTCGAATCTAACACAAGCTTCAATCAAATCATAGTGATAACATAAAATTAAAGACAAAATTAATGCATCTTACAAAATAGTTAAGGATATCCTGTTTTGTCACTTAGAAATGGGTGAGATGCTTAGGACCTAAAAGTTGAGTCCAACCCAACCAACTAAATTAAACTTAATTAAATCCTAATTAATCAATTAAATTCAATTAAATCCTAATTAATCAATTAAATTCAATTAAATCCTAATTAATCAATTAAATTCAATTAAATCCTAATTAATTAATTAAATTCAATTAAATCATTATTAATCAATTAAATTCAATTAAATCCTAATTAATCAAATCTTAATTAAATCAAAATTAAATCAATTCAATTAAATCTTAACAAATTAAATTTAATTCAATCAAATTCAAATTTAATTTTTAAAATTCAAATTTAATTCATCTGACTTTTAACAATCAAATTTAATTTAACTAACTTTTAAAATTGAAAGTTAAAATTCTAATTGATTTCAAAATCCTCAAAAATCATTTTTTTACTAAGGTTTAATGGTTCAAAATTAACCATTTTTTAAATATAAATATTTGTCTCACACAACCCATAAGGTTAACATGTTTGACCACATAGAACTGGGTGAGACATCTAGGACCTAAAAGCATGATTTACTATCCTTTTAAATGAAAAAGTTTGCAAAAATTATTCAAACTTACCTCTAATTTTTAATTTATTGTACTGAATCCTACTTCTTCATTTATCACATTTTTTTTAATATCACAATAAATAGAGTCTAGGGCTTATTTTGATTTGGTCAAAATAGTCAATCCTAGCCCACATAGTCAAACCTGGTCAACACTGATATCCCTTAAGAAACTTAGATAAAAGTCAGACTGTGTCGGATACAGGAGGAGTTTCTTTTAATACTTTTCAAAAAATTTAATTTTTTTTTCAAAAAACCTTATGTTCTGAATCTTATTATCATCTCGATAAGGTTTTAAAAAAAAAATTGATTCAAAAACCTTCGAATACCACTTTCTGTTTGAAAATTATCATCATTTCAAAATATTTTTCGAAAACTATTTTCAAAAATGTATCCCCTCGAAAATTATCATACTCAGAAGGTTATTCAAAATTATTCTTTTGATTTTAATAAACCCTAAAGACACAGAGGAAGGTCTACTTCATGATCTACAAGGACTCCTAGGATGTGTCAAATTTAGGGGGAGTTTGAGTCAAAAATTTTTGAAATATTTTTTGGTAATTATTTGTTTTGAAATTGTTAAATAAATTCCTTTGATCTGAACTGAACCCTAAAGACTTAGAGGAAGAATACTTGTGGTCAACAAGCTTCCGAGGACTATATCAAATTTAGGGGGAGGTTAAATTAAATGAATTATTAAACATTTCAAAATAATATGTTTTAATACATTAAGTTTTCAAAATTCTTTTGAAAATACAAGTAACTTGCTTTTAAAAAAAATGATTTAGTAAATCATTTTTGAAATACCTTTAGAAGTAATATTTGCTTGAATCTGGAGAAATTTCCAGGACACTTAGGAAAATGTCCTTGTAGTCAACAAAGTTTCCTAGGATTGTGTCAGACTGGAAAAGAAACCTAGTCAAGTAAAATATTATGTTTTCAAAATGCTTAATACTTCTCAAAAATTATTTATATATTTTTTTAAAGTCTAATAGTTTTCAAGAATAGTACTTAGACTTTCCAAAAAGGGCTCAATCTATTTTTTGTAAAAAAAAAAGTACTTGCATATTTTTCAAAAATGCATATTTTTTTTCAAAAGTACTTATATTTTTCAAAAATTGCATAATATCTTTCAAAAGTACTTCTATTTTTCAAAGTACAATGTTTTGAAAAGTACTAGTACTTGTAAAGGCAATAATGTTCTAAGTGCATGAAGTTTCTAAAAGATTTGCCTACAAATATAAAATATTTTTTAAGTAAAGTCTTGTTGGTGCAGTTTAAAGTTTTTTTTGCTATACTTTCAAGAATTATGCTAAGTATTTTTATGTTTTCAAAACTTATAGGCTCTGATACATAATTTTTTCTTAAGACTTCTTTCAAAATATAGTTGTTTACTAATAAACAGCTAAGGAGAGAAAAAGCTCAAATTGTTCAAAATCAAAATGTTTTTCAAAAGCTTTCTCTTATTCAAAAAGCAAAGTTGAATTTCTAAGTATGCTTTCAAATATTTCTAAGAGCATCTTTTTGCAAATATTTCTAAGTAGATTTTTTCCTTAGTAAACAAAATTTGCTTGAGCAAAGACTTTTTGAAAATTTTGACAAATGTTTGTCTAAGTGAAAAACTTGTCTAGAAATTTTTTTAAAAGATTTTTCACAATACACAAAGTATTTCCAAGCAAAGTTTTCTCCCAATTCTCAAAGTTGAACCATTTGCTAGGGAAATTTGGCTTCAAAATCTTGCCTAAGTAAAATTCTTTTTGCAAAGCTAAGTAAAAGTGTTGTAACAAAAATTAAGTTTGCAAAATTTTTTTTTAAAACTTTACCTTGTTCGCCCATGTATTTTTGATATATGTCAAAGGGGGAGGAAAGGTCAAAGTTAAGAGTTATAACACAAGTATTCAGGGATTTAGGGGGAGTACAAAATTTTGTCTACATTTATACTGTTCATACGTCATTGTGTTTTTATCTTTTCGCTTAAACAGAATATTGTTTTTACTTAACTTTGAATCGTGTTGCCATAAATCAAAAAGGGGGAGATTGTTGGTGTAGGAAGCACCATATCGAACCTGGTTTTGATATTGGCAAAGGATTCAAAGTTAAGTTTGTTTGTGATCTAACAATGCTCATTAAGTGTGCAGGATACAAAGTCCTAGAGAAGGACTGCGGCGAAGGACTGCCAGGATAAAAAGCCCTAGCGAAGGACTGCTAGGCAACTGGCGAAGGACTGCCAGTATCCAAGCCCTAGCGAAGGACTGCTAGGCAATTGGCGAAGGACTGCCAGTATCCAAGCCCTAGCGAAAGACTGCTAGGCAACTGGCGAAGGACTGCCAGTATCCAAGCCCTAGCAAAGGAATGCTAGGCTCCGGGCGAAGGACAGCTCGACATCCAAGACTTGACAAAGGAACGCCAGGCAAAAGTCCAACCAAAGGAGCGGTTGGCATCAGGTAAATTCTCCCGAGAGGAGTAGGTGAGGACGCATTCCCCGTCGAGGGAACAGTAGGCGTCAGTTCGACCTAGGACTCCATTTTGGAGACCAAAGTCAGAACCAAGATAGCTAAGGCTGTATAAAATAATAATTAATTACTTTAGTGTGTTTTGGACTAACCCTGGATGCAGGACCGAAGGAACGTGTGTCTGCAACTCAGAGAGCCTCAAAGGAATGAGGCAGCAGCTGAGCAGGGCGCCCTGAGTGTCCAGGGCGCCCTCAAGGTGAACCAGAACCAAGCGAAGCAAAAAGAGCTTCGGCTGCTTAATGGGAAAGGCGCCCTCAGCAGCGAAGGCGCCCTCGTCAGCGAAGGCGCCCTCAGCAGCCAAGGCGCCTCTAGCCCAAGACTGCGAAGCTTCAACTTCATCCACAGCCGAGATTTCTGCGCGGAAGAAGTCAGCCAAGGCGCCCTCTGTGACCAGGGCACCCCAGAGGTCAAACCTCATCCCTATTCCGGTGGGATAACACTTGACCGAGCGAAGCGCGGATCAGCTGACACGTGGCAGGGCGCCCCCGAAGTCCAGGGCGCCCTAGGTGCTATAAATAGCACCCCTCGACCCCAAGCTTGATATCAACTTTCGTTCCAAAGCTTCCACGCTCTTCTACGCTCGCGCCTTGCTCCAGAAACGCCTCACCTCGAGCCGACGACGTCCCGCTGCCCCGAAAAGAATCGATACACTCCGGACGTCGGTAACGAAGAGCTTAATATTTTATTATTATTGCACTCTCTTTGTAATTGAAATCATTGTAACCTATTTGCGCAAATATAGAATTGCCCAAAGTAAACGGTCAACGACCATGGGCCTTGGAGTAGGAGTCGACACAGGCTCCGAACCAAGTAAAAACCACTGTGTCTTTGTGCTGTGTCTCGTATTTTTATTTCCGCTGTGCACTTACTCTTAGTTTTCCGAAAAAGAGCGATTTCCGATATTCACCCCCCCCCCTCTATCGATTTTTCACGATCCAACAAATTTCTCCGTCTTCTGTGAAGGTCAGCTCGCCGTCCTCTTGTTCTGTTTCTGACTCAGTCTCAACTTTATCTGAGGCGGTCAGAGCTAGGAGGTTGGACTGGGGTGCCTCTTCTTCTTCTTCTAAGGACGATTCGTCCCAGGTTGCTTGCAGTGCCTTCTTTCTTCTCGTCCTTTTTGTCTCCTTTAGGTTAGGGCACTCTGACTTGTAGTGACCCTTTTTCTTGCACTCGTAGCAGGTCACATTAGGCTTGTTTGCTGGTTCAGCTGGATCGTCCTTTCTTCGGCGGGTTTTCCGTTTGTTGGTTCGGTTCTTCAGCTCCTTGTAGTAGCTTCGAGCGAGCCGGACCAGCTTAGTTTGTTCTCCTTCTTCGTCTTCTAAGTCTGAGTCAGAGTTAGACTCGGGTTCAGGTTCAGGCTTCTTCTTCGTTGTCCTTCCAGTTTTACCTGCAACGAAAGCAATACCTTTCTCGACCATATTGGTGTTAGTTTGTTCGTGGAGTTCTAGTTCGGAAAATAATTCATCTAATTTTATTTTAGAAGATCCCTAGATACCTTGTATGCATCTACCATAGATGCCCACAAGGTGTTTCTAGGGAAGGCGTTTAGAGCATACCTTATTAAGTCACGGTTTTCAACCTTATGACCTATTGTGTGAAGACCGTTCATTACCTCTTGGATTTGTGCATGGAGCTGGGCTGCTGTTTCGTTGTTGGCCATCTTGATGGTGTAGAGTTTGTTCAGTAGCAGATCCCTCTTACTGATCCGAGTATCTGAAGTCCCTTCGTGTAGCTCGATCAGTTTTGTCCATAGCTCCTTTGCACTGTTGAAAGGGCCCACGCGGTTCAGCTCCTCTTTCGTCAATCCGCATTGAAGAGTCTGAGTAGCTTTTGCGTCGGCTTCTATCTTTCGCTTTAGGGCGCTGTCCCATTCAGAGTAGCTCTGAGGAAGTCCTTCGGCATTTCGGGGGATCTCCAGACCGGACTGGATAATGATCCACATGTCCACCTAAGTTTTCAGGTGGACCTCCATACGACTTTTCCAGTAAGAAAAGTCTTCTCCACTGAAGAGTGGATGTCTGGCGGTGCTAAAACCTTCTTGCATAGCCATTTAATCTGAAAAAGAAAACTTAAAGGATTTTCCAAGACTAGGTCTTGGATTAGTAGTGCTGAATAAATTAAATAACGAGGGGTGTTGCACCAACCTCGCTTAACAAAAAAACAAACGAAATATTTAGCGAGAAATTCGTAAAGAAAGAAAGAAAATAAATAGAAAATAAATATCCGAAAAAAAATTTCAAACTGGTGGTTGCACCAGGTTTGAACTTCCCCACTCTGATACCACTTGTTGGATCGAGAAAACCGATAGAGGGGGGGTGAATATCGGTAAACTTTCGGATTTTCGTAAGAGCAGGTACGCAGCGGAAATTAAACAACAAGACATAGAGACACAGTCGATTTACTTGGTTCGGAGCCTGTGTCGACTCCTACTCCAAGGCCCACGGTCGTTGACCGTTTACTTTGGGCAATTCTATATAGGCGCAAAAAGGTTTACAAAATTTAATTACAAAGATAAGTGCAGTAAATAAAAAGAACGCACTTCTTTTACCGACGTCCGAAGTAGATTAACTTTTTCGGAGCAGCGGGATGTCGTCGGCTCGAGTTGGAGAGTTTCCGGAGCAAGGCGCGAGAGCAGAAGATCTTTGAGGCGTTGAGTGAATTGGTGTAATGAAGCCTTGGTCGAGGGTCCCTTATATAGGGCCTGGGGGCGCCCGGGATGTCGGGGGCGCCCCCCACGTGGCTTTTGATCCGCAGAGCTCTCGGTCAGCGTCTATCCTCTGGATCCACTTTGACCGGGGCGCCCGAAGCGCTCGGGGCGCCCGGATTGACCGGGTCAAACTCTATCCTTTGGCTTCGCTTGGCTTCTGGATCGATGCATGCTCATGGGGGCGCCCGGGAGCACGGGAGTGCCCGGGAGCAGCGGGGGCGCCCGGGAGCACGGGGGCGCCCGGCCCAGCATGTATTCGAACTCCTTTTTTCTTTACTTGTTTTGTATGGCCCTTGGGGGCGCCCGGGACACTCCGGGCGCCCTACTCAGCTACTACCTCATTCCTTTGAGGCTATCTGAGCTGCAGACACTCCTTCCTTTGGTCCTGCATCCAGGGTTAGTCCAAAACACAATAAAGCAATAAAGTATTTGTTTATACAGCCTTAGCTGTCTTGGTTCTGACTTTGGTCTCCAAAATGGAGCCCTAGGTCGAACCGACGCCTACTGTTCCCTCAACGGGGAACGCGTCCTCACCTACTCCTCTCGGGAGAATTTACCTGATGCCAACCATTCCTCTGGTTGGACTTTTGCCTGACGGTCCTTTGTTAGGTCTTGTAAACTGGCAGTCCTTCGCCAGTTGCCTAGCAGTCCTTCGCTAGGGCTTCAGTCCCAGGCTGTCCTTCGCCTGGAGCCTAGCAGTCCTTCGCTAGGGCTTGATACTGGCAGTCCTTCTCCAGTTGCCTAGTAATCCTTTGCTAGGGCTTTCTTTCCTGGCATTCCTTTGCCAATGCCTAGCAGTCTTTCGCTAGGGCTTTTCCTGCACACTAGATTAACTTGTTAGAAAACAAGAAAGACTTAACTTTTGACCTATGTTGCCATTATCAAAACACGGGTTTGACTTAGGTGCATTCTGCACCAACAGTATCTTGTTTTTTTCTAAGTTAAGGAATAAGCCAGGAGTCAGAATATAATCATATGTGCTAATCAAACAACACGTACCTGAGTTTTTTCTAGTTTGTCACTTAAATCTGCACTAAGTATCTTTTGTGAATTATAAAGTTCATGAAGCCCAACTAATTGCTGCAAAACAATAATCAGATTCAGACCTCTACAGAAGAAAAGAATAGCATCTTATTAAGTAAATCCGTGCACCTTATCCTTTGAGTCCAAATCAACTTCCAGTTTTTCTATTTTGTCAGTAATGGCCTGAATTGAGTCACATTATTAAAGTGAATGATACAAGCAAAGATATAAATGCAAAGTATGGGAGTTTAGCAACAACCATAAACTAAGAGAAAATCTAAGTAAATAATTCAAAACCAACCTTCTTCTCAGCTTCTTCAATTAAGTATCTATCACATGGTATGTAAATGCCATTCTTCTCCCTTGCAGCAAATACCTCTGTTGTAAGTAATTTTACAACAAAAGACACAAATCACATAACTGTTTGATAGTTGCAAAAGGGAAAAAATGCATTCACTGACAACTAAAAGAATGCTTTTAGCTCACATGCAGAGTAACAAACAATTAAATGGAAGCAGCGTTTTAGTAAAACCAGAATGCATAAAGAAGGGCTTAGAGATTGATCAGGAGCTCTTAATCACTGTGAACATTACAAGACATCCAGTGTATCGGAGACTATTGGATTGGATGCCTCAGCTTGCAGTATGATAAGTCAAATTAAAGAACTGATAGAGCAATTTAAGATGATATAAAAACATAAATAATCACCTTGTTTAAGTCGATCAATTTCTGCATATAAATCTTTGATTATATTCAAAAACAATTAAACGAGTATGAAATTACAATTTGATAAAGAATTTAACACTTGCATTAGTTTTCTTTTTAGCTGTCACACCATTTATTTAGCATGCCTAATGAGCATCTAGACTATTACACTTAACCTTGATTATAAGGAATAGTTTCTGTATAGGGTTTGAGTTGATTTCTAGTAAGTTGAATTTAATAAATTTGATTTGAATGTTCATTAGGTGATTAAAAATGCTGATTAGGCAAGTAGTAGGCATTGCCTGTACTAAATTTTGGACTAATGAAGAACTTACAGTTGGCTAGATTTGCGATCTCAAGTTCTTACCATATTAGTTCTTTATGAAACTTCAGGTCAAAACATCTAGGTGCATTAAAATGAAGATGAAAAGCCTTTTATTGAAGGTAGAGGGAATTTATTATAAATTAATTATTGAACATATAGGAAATTTAGACACAATAATGTGGTTAGTTTAGAAATATGATAAATTGCTGTCATCCAATACCATATATCAGTACTTTTGTCGGTGCCTTTCTCTCATATGTATCCAATCACTGACCCATGTATTGAGGGACATGATTTTGCAAACTTACATGGCTTGAGCTTCAAACGGATTGCATAATTAGGTGAAATTTACATTGATTTCTTGTTTGTTTTCTAGAATGAGTTTGGTGTTTTTTTTTCGCACCTCTGATTCCATGCTTGATGCTTCTGAAGGGCACTAAGATTTCTTGTTTGTTTTCTAGAATGAGTCAGGCTAGAAATAGTATGTTGTTTTTTTACAAAATATTGAAATTACTATTAATAATGCATAGAAATCATGGTTATATTATAGTGAAATTATTTTATTTTCACATTCGTATGTTTATATATAATACTTATTGTTCTTCAAAGGGGAAAAAATGTCATTTGGCCGTAAAGCAGCGTGAAAATGTGGTAGCATATGGTACAATAATATCAGAAGGAGGTCCAAATATCATGATTCATCATGTTCCACTTGGGGAACAAAATTTCAAAGTGTCTATGGATGTTGTCTTAGATGAAGAAGCAGAACTTCCAATCCCAATTAAGTCTGGACCAAAAATCATCAATGATGCAATTGGAGTTGTAGTTGGTTGGCCGAAAGAGTTGGTAATTTTTCCAACGATAAAGGTAGTTTAAATTTTGTGTTTGCAAATATTATATACGTTGCTTGGACAATGATTTACTTATATGAATATTTTAAATTGTAGAAAAAGGGGAAACCTCAACCATTTGCTCTGTCGGATGTTCCTGGTCAGCGCGACAAGTTCAAGGATATTGAGAAAACATTACCTATGGCATGCAAGTATATTTATTCTCATGTTGTTAGATTGATGAATGAATCGGAGAGCATATACATTAAGTTTGAAGATGCTATGTTTGGACGTCCTTAAAGCATACGATTGCTAAGAGAAGATATCCTATGCTTTATGGAGATGAGAGAGATAGGTGCCAGATAAATTTTGATTTATATGAGGTATGTTATGTCTCACATACAATGTTTGCTTGCATATTTATATTTTTTTGGAACTTGTCTATATCTTGAAACATTTCTAACTGAGTTATATAATATTTGAGTGCAGTTATCTCTACAAATATTTGAGGGACGAAGACAGAGTTGATTATATTTCATTTATGGATCCCGACTACATACCTACATGTCCACTTGGCAAAGATGGTCGTAACTTATCACAAAATATTGCTAATCACTTAAAAGCAATGTGTAGAGATAGCATTTGCCTCATCCCATATAACACTGGGTAATATTTTAGCTATTTATTGATTTTTACTACATACTAGTCAATGCTATATTTTCATTTTTCCAGGTACCATTGGATTTTGACTATCGTCAATGAAGATAAAGATATGATATATTTATTGGACTCCATGTCAAACAAAAATCGCGATGATGCATGGAAAACTATAGTGACCAAGTAAGTAGTAGATTATGTTGATTTCTAATGCATTCACTTATAAATATGGAAAAAAATAACTTTTTTTACTTTTTAAAATGTAGTGGGGTCAAGATGTATAATGCCTCAAAGGGTATCTCTAAAAGACCAGGTTTTAAACAAAATACCGGTATGTATTGTGCTTATGTATGAAGATATGAATGGGTGATTCTTATAACTTGATTGTGACCATTACATTACCTTTTATATTTCATTATAGGGTAATCTAAAACTAAGTGGTTCAATTGAATGTGGATATTGTGTGATGAGGTACATGAAAGAGATAGTAGAATGTGAAAATTCACAATTGGAGAGGATGGTAATATTTTTTTATATTATATGCTTTGGTTTATAATTGAGATAAACTATTACAATTAGATGAATCTAATACATTTTGTATTTTTGCTTAAAAGTTTACAGGAATAATCAAGGATCAATATTACCAACAATCCGAATATGATGATGTTAGAAGTGAATGGAGTGAATTTGTCTACTCATATGTAGGTGTCTAAATTGGTGGTGTACTTAGGATACATATTTTGATCTTTCATTATGGATTTTAGATATACTTGTGGATATATATTTTGGTTATATATACTTGTGGATTTGTGGATATGTACTTGTGCATTGATGGATTCGTTGATATATATTTATCATTTTGAATGGATAATTGTTTAATTTTAATGAAGTAAAAATAATTTTTACTTCACTCTTTTATTAAATTAGTGCGGTGGTAATTGACATTTACTTCATTAAACTAAAATTATATTATAATAAAATATGATTATTTACTTCGATAATAAAATTTAATGGTGAAGTAATCAAAAATAAAATACTTCATCCATTTGAATTGTGATGAAGTTAAAAAATATATTTACATCATCACAATTTAATAATTGTGAAGTCGTTACAAATCTATTGCCTCTGTATCATACAAAATAACGAAGTCTTTGAAATCGATTACTGTGCCAATAAATGTATATGATGAAGTAACATAATACTATATACTTCGATAAATATAAATACTGGCGAAGTTATAAAATATATTTGCTTCGATAATTAATATAAACTATGAAGTTATATATCATCTATTACTTCGTCGCATTACAAAACTACTAAAGCAACAAATATTTTTTTACTTCGACAATTAATTTAAACTGTAAAGTTTTATATCATCGATTACTTCGGCAATTTACAAAACCAACGAAGTAAAAGACAAGTTTTTACTTCAGAATCGGTCTAAATCTGAACCGGATTGCCTCTTTGAACCGGTAAAAGACTTCGCTAATTTCATGGATATGACTTCGGTTATATGGCGAAGTAAAATAATCCCTTTTTTACTTCACGTGCGTCTACTTCGGTAATTATCTATCTATGACTTCGGTGAATATACGAAGTAAATGCCGGAAATTCTACTAGTGCCCCTACTGGACTTGTCTTAGAATTGGATAATTGTTATTTTGTTCCTTCGTTAATAAAGAGCATTATATCTATTTCATGCTTGAATGAAAAGGGTTATCATTTAACTTTTTGTAACAATTGCTGTTACATATATAACTTTAAATGGTGTTCATTATGGGACCGGAACATTATACAATGGTATCTACACGTTAGATTTATCCCGTGATGTTTTCAATATCGATGTTAGCAACAAACGTGCTCGAATAGATAATCAAATAGACTCCTATACGTGGCATTGTCGTCTTGGCAATGTAAGTAAGAAACGCATGACCAAATTACACCGATGTGGAATTCTGGAATCATTTGAACCCGGTTCATTTGATACATGCAAATCATGCTTAAAAGGCAAGATGACCAAATTACCCTTTTCCGGAAAAGGTAAACCAGTGGGAGAATTGCTTGGTCTAATACATACTGATCATGTATGTGGGCCAATGTCAACTCTTGCATAAGGAGGTTATAGCTACTTCATTACCTTTATCGATGATCACTCACGATTCGGGTATGTGTTCTCAATGAAACACAAATCTGAAGCTTTTAAGAAATTCAAAGAGTTCAGAAATGAAGTAGAGAAACAGCTTGGCAAAAGTATTAAGATACTTCGATCCGATCGGGGTGGTGAATACTTGATTCAAGAGTTTCAAAATTATCTTAGGGACAATGGGATATTGTCTCAATGGACTCCGTCATATACACCACAGTATAATGGTGTATCTGAGAGGCGTAACCTAACCTTGATGGATATGGTTAGATCTATGATGAATCATGCAACTCTTCCAAAATCCTTTTGGGGATATGCGCTTAAGACATCTGTTTACTTACTAAACAGAGTCCCGACCAAGGTAGTCTCTACTACTCCATATGAGACGTGGAATAGTAAGAAATCTCATTTAACTCACCTTAAAATATAGGGTTGTCCTGCTTATGTAAAGCAGACTGTATCAGACAAATTGGATGCTAAGTCTGATAAATGTCTATTTATTGGATACCCTAAGGAAACGAAGGGTTACCAATTCTATCATCCCTTGGAACAAAAGGTGTTTGTTTCAAGGCATGCTATATTTCTGGAAAAAGAATTTCTTTTACAAGAAAACAGTGGGAGTAGCATTGAACTTGAAGAAGTTCAAGAAACTCCAATAGACATTACAGAGACACCTAGTCTAGACCACAACCAATAACTCATAATGATGAGCTATCAATTGAACCTAAAACAACACCACTTCTTCGTAGGTCTGATGGTACACGCAATATTCCAGAGAGATACGGATTTCACATATGTGAATCGAACGACGTGTTACTCATTGACAATGACGAACCTATCAGTTATGAAGATGTTCTGATAAATTCAGAAAGGGATAAATGGCTTGAAGCCATGAAGTCGGAAATGGATTCCATGTACGAAAATCAAGTATGGGACTTGGTTAACTCGCCTGAAGGGATTAAGCCCATAGGGTGCAAGTCCGTTTTCAAGAAGAAAACCGACATGGAAGGTAATGTTGTCAGCTTTAAGGCTAGATTAGTGGCAAAAGGATATCGTCAGAAACAAGGAATTGATTATGACGAAACCTATTCGCCAGTAGCTATGCTCAATTCCATTCGGATGCTCCTGGCCATAGCAGCTCATTATGATTATGAGATATGGCAAATGGATGTGAAAACAACTTTCCTTAATGGAAACCTGCTTGAGGATGTATACATGATACAACCTGAAGGTTTCACATCGGTTAATAAAACCAAAAGTATGCAAGCTTCGACGATCCATATATGGACTAAAGCAAGCATCCAGGAGCTGGAACATCCGTTTTGATGAGACAATCAAAAAGTTTGATTTCTCACAAAATCCTGACGAACCTTGTGTATACAAGAAGGTTAGTGGGAGTGCAGTCATATTCCTAGTGTTATATGTCGATGACATTTTACTTATAGGAAACGATATATCAGTCTTACAGTCAGTTAAAATTTGGTTGTCCAAAACTTTCTCCATTAAAGACCTAGGAGAAGCAACCTATATCCTTGGGATTAGAATCTATAGAGATAGATTAAAATGGTTGCTTGGTCTTTCGCAGTCTACATATATAGACCGAGTGCTAGAAAGGATTAGCATGTCGGAATCCAAGAAAGGTTACCTTCCCATCAAGCATGGAATCAACCTTTCAAAGTCTATGTGTCCGCGCACAGAAGACGAGAGGATTTACATGAATAAGATTCCTTATGCATCCGCGATAGGATCTATCATGTATGCTATGTTATGTACTAGGCCCGATGTATCATATGCTCTGAGCGTCACAAGCATATACCAGTCTGATCCAGGAATGGATCATTGGGCGGCTGTCAAGACAATCCTCAAGTACTTAAGAAACACTAAGGATGTGTTCCTAATATATGGAGAAGGTGATATGGTAATACGTGGGTATACAAATGTCAGTTTCCAGACAGATAAGGATGACTCCAAATCACAGTCTGGATACGTATTTATTTTGAATGGAGGCGCAATAAGTTGGAAGAGTTCCAAGCAAGACACCGTAGTGGATTCTACCACGGAAGCGGAATATATTGCAGCTTCGGAAGCAGCAAAGGAAGCAGTCTGGATCAAAAAGTTTGTCTCAGAACTTGGTGTAGTTCCAACCATTGATGAAGCAATACTGGTTTACTGCGACAACAATAGAGCTATTGGACAAGCAAAGGAACCAAGGTCTCATCAGCGATCCAAACATGTGCTTCGCCGCTATCATCTGATCAGAGAGATTATAAGTAGGAATGACATACAAATTGAGAAAATTCCCACTGAAAGGAATTTAGCGGATCCTTTAACTAAGGCCTTGCTTCAAAGTATGTTTGAGGGTCATGTTAGAGCTTGTGGTATTGGGTACCGTAGCGATTGGCATTAGGCCAAGTGGGAGTTTGTTAGTGACATGAGAGAAGTGTCATAAGGCAATCGCCTTATGATTGTAATCATTTATTTTTAATAAATGAATATTCACTATTTGAGTATACATGATTATTTGATTAAGATCTTAAGCTCATTTACTGAATGTCCGCAATACAATTCACAGCATGAGAGAATTTGTGATGAATTTACAACTAGTGATTATCTCTACATGTGCAATTCTGAAGTATTGAAATTGTCCCTAGTCGATGAATTGATAAATACGGACACTATCAATTCTGTTGAGACTAGCATGGGTTATTCTCTAATCAGCTGATTCTCACTGGCTGGTGACATAGAGATGTCCGGAGATAAACATGAATGCTAGTTAAGGGAACTAGTTCATTGGAGTGACTGACAGTAAAACTTTATATGGTAGTCTACATATAGATAAGTCAGTGAAGTTCTTATTGCAACTTAAGTGCGATGTTCCTTTGACTTGCGGTGTTCAAGTCATCTTGGTCATGGAGACTTATACTTTGACATCTTAAGCAAGTATATCCAAGGAGGTGTGGACCCAGGACGATTGGATATAAGCCGAAGTGCCCGAAGATGTTTGAACAACCTACAAAGGATTCACCACTCCTTGCGAGAAGATGCATACCCGAGGCCTATCGTCGGATTGTTACTCGAAGCCTCTGGCTAGAGCATGACATGTTCAGAGTATGAATCTCTTAAATACATGAGAGTAATTAGAATCCATAGGACGAGGAAACGTTACTTGGGCTAGGTGTGACGTAGTCAGCCTAGTGGGAACTGACACACATAGACCATGTCCTGAACCAAGTGGGTATAAGATGGTGAAGGGAATGGGGCACGATTCATTATAGTCGCTGAAGGGTTTCAGAATCATTTCTGAGGTCAACCGTTGATCTTTCAATTAATTAGGGATCATGATGTACTACTAGGTGTCACTCATGATCGTTCTATAATTAATTAGTTAATTATGGACGGCTAACATAAATTGAAAGCCTATTTGGTCACACGCATAACGAGTAATTTGAAGGATTTAAAACAAGTTGAGAATTGGATTCTCCAATTGAGATAGACTATTTTTGGTAAGTCCAAACTGTTGGATCGAGAAAATCGATAGAGGGGGGGTGAATATCGGTAATCGTTCGGATTTTCGTAAAGAGCACGTACGCAGCGGAAATAAGATAAAAACAATCACAGCACAAAGACACAGTCGATTTACTTGGTTCGGAGCCTGTGTCGACTCCTACTCCAAGGCCCACGGTCGTTGACCGTTTACTTTGGGCAATTCTATATACGCGTAGAACAGTTTACAATATTTGATTACAAATAGGTGCACTAAAATAGTAAGAATAAAACTTTCGATCTTCGTTACCGACGTCCGGAGAGGATTGACTTTTTCGGGATAGCTGGACGTCGTCGGCTCGAGATGGAGTGTTTCTGGAGCAAGGCACGAGCGTAGAAGATCTTTGAGGCGTTGAAAGAAGTGATTCCTTGAAGCTTTGGTCGAAGGCCCTTTATATAGGGCTTGGGGGCGCCCGGGATGTCGGGGGCGCCCCCCACGTGTCCTTTGATCCGCCAAAGTCTCGGTCGGGTCTGATCCTCTGGATCCGCTTTGACCGGGGCGCCCACAGCGCTCGGGGCGCCCGGGTTGACCGGGTCAAACTCTATCCTTTGGCTTCGCTTGGCTTCTGGATCGATGCATGCGCATGGGGGCGCCCGGGAGCAGCGGGGGCGCCCGGGACCACGGGGCCGCCCGCAGGATGTACTGTTGTAGCCGATCTTGCTTTCTTGTGTTTTGTGTTCACCTTGGGGGCGCCCGGGACACTCCGGGCGCCCTGGTCATCTGTTGCCTCATTCCTTTGAGGCTTTCTGAGCTGCAGACACACTTTCCTTCGGTCCTGCGTCCAGGGTTAGTCCAAAACACAATAAAATATTAGATTATACAGCCTTAGCTGTCTTGGTTCTGACTTTGGTCTCCAAAATGGAGCCCTAGGTCGAACCGACGCCTACTGTTCCCTCGACGGGGAACGCGTCCTCACCTACTCCTCTCGGGAGAATGTACCTGATGCCAACCGCTCCTTTGGTTGGACTTTTGCCTAACGGTCCTTTGCCAGGTCTTGGATGCCGAGCTGTCCTTCGCCCGGTGCCTAGCATTCCTTCACTAGGGCTTTATATCCTAGCATCCCTTCGCGAGGTGCCCAGCAGCCCTTCGCCAGGTGCCTAGCAGTCCTTCGCTAGGTCTTGGATATTGGCAGTCCTTCGCCAGTTGCCTAGCAGTCCTTCGCTAGGGCTTGGATACTGGCAGTCCTTCGCCAGTTGCCTAGCAGTCCTTCACTAGGGCTTGGATACTGGCAGTCCTTCGCCAGTTGCCTAGCAGTCCTTCGCTAGGGCTTGGATACTGGCAGTCCTTCGCCAGGTGCCTAGCAGTCCTTCGCTAGGGCTTTGTCTCTGCACACTTGAGTAACATTGTTAGATCACAAACAAACTTAACTTTGAATCCTTTGCCAATATCAAAACAAAGTTCGATATGGTGCTTCCTGCACCAACACAAACAATAGTCAAAACTGAATTTATTTCAGACGCATTGGAAGCATAGAATGGCTAAGTCTTTTAAAGATTTAATGGGTGAATTAAATAAGTTTAATTCATTAAGGGATTTGATCCAATTGGGGTTAGATGGGCCGGCCAAGGAGGGGGCCTCCTCTCTTCTTGTCATGGCCGGCCACCACCATAAGAGGATAAGACTATTTTGATTTGTTTTATAAAATAGACCCAAGGTTGGTTTATTTTATAAAAGGTTATATAAATTTTATATATATAAATTTTTATAATGAACCAATGGTTGGTTTGTTTTATAAATTTTTATATAATGAACCAATGGTTGGTTTGTTTTATAAATTTTATATAATCATGCCAAAAGAAAGAGAGATTTGATTATGGATTGATTGAGAAATTATTCCATAATCAAGAAGAAGAAGCTTGATCATGAGAGCATTGATTATGGATTGATTGAGAAATTATTCCATAATCAAGGAGAGGTTTGCTTGGGAATTAAGAAACCTCTCCCTATATAAAGGACCCAAGGGGTGCAATGGAAGAGGACCAATCCAAGAATTGCTTGAGCTCTCTCCTCTTCTTCTCTCCCTCTCTCTTGGCCGGCCATAGGCCTTCCTTCTTTCTTCTTGCCGTGAGCACAAGGAGAAGCATCAAGGCGACGAAGTTCTTCCTTGCGACGATCTTCCTCTTCGGCCAACCTTGGTGGTGAGTCTTTCGATTTGATTACTCTCTCGGTTTCGTCGTGTTCACGGAGAATCTAGTAGTTCTCGTGAACACGAAACTCGTGGCTTAGCGAAGTCATCCCGACGATACTCGGCGTGGATACGAATAGAGGCGGAGCTTTCAAGGGACGCTAACGGTTGGATCTCGTGTCACGCCCCGAGGAGCTGCCCGTCCGATACCGACCGGACTGCCACTCCCTCGACTAATGGACAATTCAGAAACCTAACCTCTACGACCACCTCAAATGATTGTACCACAGCCTATAGGGCTGGAACAACCGTCTGAAATCAACAAAAACGGAAACGACGACAAAGCTGCGTACTGGTATGACTTACGACAAACGCAAAGCACAAGGCCTCCATGGCTCACAAAAGTACAACTATACCGTCGTATAAAATGGCAAAATCAAACACGAATATAGCAGCGGAAAGGTAAAGTAAAAGAAACAGAAAACGGGTACCAACATGTACCACCAACAAAGTAAAAGAGACATCCCGGAATCCTCTCGAAGAAATACGCGAACTGGGACAGGCTGCCGGGCACTCCAGACAATCATCCTGAAATAAAAACAGGGAGCTAACGGGGTGAGTCCTAATAACTCAGCGAATACAGACTGATATGCACAGGAAGAAAATAATAGCAGTAAGTCACCGTCTATCTATCTACCACAATACTGAAGATAACTGCAGTAAAAAGAGATGCAGAACTGAACTATAAGCAGTAAAGGAACTACATACCTACCTGCGTCGATCCAAACCCGGTAGTATGCATGTCAACCAAGTGCAACAATCATGTGCAGCAAACACAAACAAGTGCAGAGATGCAGAGCATGCTCATGATGCAACATGGGTCACCCCTGACGCCAGTCGGTGTAGGTCGCAGTGCACGCGAACCGAGTGGGTAGGGCTCTGACCTGGTCTTCCCTGCACGAACAGACGGTCTATGAGGCGGTACACGCGAGACCGAATGGGTAGGGTCGGAGACCATAAACGTACCCCACCATCGGGTGAAGTAACGCTCTAAACGCCCCTGCTATCATCGGATAGGTAGGGGACCTGCTGCAGTGCCCGGGTCCGCCAACGGGGCTGCACGACAGGTCATGTGGCAGGTCTGACGGCCCCTCTCAACCACTAGGGGAGTCAAGGATCGCCTACATATGCCCCTACACGAGTAGCAAGTACAACGGCCATCTCAACCTCCAGGGAGTCAAAGGTCGTCCCCTATGCTACGTGCAATAATGATGCGTGTCACTATCCCATGCATCATCCACTATCTAACCCTGCTGTCATCTACATGATATGCAGTAGTCCATATAACCGGTATGCACCAATACCTAAATCCTAGCGTAAGGTATAAGGTAAACTGTGCATCATCAATCCATACAGATATAGTAAGCAGTAAAGCTAACGGATACAACTACCGAAGCAAAAGCACAGAGATAAAGATATCAGATATCCATACTGCTAACTATGTCTAGCTATGCATAAACAGAGGTACCCGCCTCGATATGAAAAAGTCCAGGCGTCGAGAACCCCTCGTCCAAAATAATATCTGTGACCAGTGAATCACTCAATGCCCTGCATCAAAAATAAATAACAAATACAATCTGATCAAGAATCGCCACATACCAGCATGGATCAGTGCAAATCCAAAAGGCGAGACTAATCAAAACAGAACACAAGACTATACAAAACTGCAACACCTCCGGCCAAATTCCAGCTCCATCATACTCCCAGCCATTCAGCACAGATCTAAATCATCAATACCTCCATGATCCAAACTAACTTCCATTTACAAATATGATACCAAGACCCACCCTTCAATGAATCAAATAGGAAGACAGCAAAGGCATCAATCACAAAATCCAACTTCCAACCCACGGCATAGCAATAAGATCTACAATTAGATCAAGAACCTCAAGACCACAGTCGGAAAAATTCTAAGTGAAACCACAACAACAAGTTCATCTCCAATTGAAGCTCACTACAATCAACCACAAGCTCACAGAAACACCAGAAATCAAGCACATACGATCAAATCCTAAGAATGGAAACCATCAATCCAAATCAACCCAATCTAATCTAAATTAATCAGATCAAAGTTCTCGGCAATTCCAACAGATCAACCTTAATATAGCAAACCACCAAGAATCACCCAAGCAAACCTCACGGCAGAAGGAAAGAAAGAACAAAACAAGAACCACAGGGAACTCAAGATCTAACCGATAGCATCACGATCTTACCTCCTAGTGCCCGCAAACGTGGATCGTCCTCTGCTCCAATCGACTCCAAATGGAATCCAACCACTTGATCAATCCAGATCCCAGCTACCCCTTCCACCAATCCCTAATTCGCAAACCACACAAGGCACACTGCGATTAAAACCCTAAACGCAGATTCGACACAAGCTCAGCCGACGATTAGGAGAGGAAACCTACCTGATCGAAATCGATCGGCGAAGTGATCTACCAGGGAAAACAGGGTCACGATCCACCGAGTACCGACGAATGAGGGTTGAACAGGCTAGGGGTCGCCGGCGTTGGCACAAAAATCAAAAGGGAAGGAGAGTAGAAGCGTCGCGGCCTCGATCTGCCCCGATCTCGCGATCCACCGCCAGAGAAAGGAAGAGATAACCTCGCGCTGCCCTGATCTCACAATCCGACAGAAAAAGAAGAAGAAGAGAACCCCGATCTTGCACTCCGCCGCAAGAGGAAGAAGAAAAGAAAGCCGTCTCTACTCGGGTGAAGCACGCGAGGAAAAGGGAAAGAAATAGGGATTAAATGGACACACCACTTGTAGAAAAACCCACCAAACCTAGGCTAATCCCACAAGAGCCACAAATTTTTAGGAACTTTGCACTTAAGCCCTCATTTTTTTTCAAATGCTAACATCTCGTCCCTTCTTCCAAGTTACGCAAGGTAATTCGTAGAGTAATCTCCTTTTCTGCAAAAAATTTTATATTACGATTATGTGAACACATTGCATGCTTAGGATATGTGTTAGAATAATTTAGGAAATTATTCATGTTTTTGTTTCCGCTGCATGTAATTATGTAACAATTACAATACGTGTCCGCGTCGGCATGCACCCAGTCCCAACATTTCTTTCTTTTGTTTTTGCTAGAACAAAGATGTTAGTTTAAAAAGAAACACAACATAACATATAAAAACTAAAACAGAAATGAAAGAGACAACCAGAATTACTTGGTTTGCAACCAAGGAAGTTGCTAATCCAAGGCCAAATAAAGTGCAGATCTCCAGAATAACTCCTTCGGGCTGAGAAGCCTCTTACACGTGGAAAAACTCAGAAAAAACAATGGAAACAAGAATGAATTCGTATGCAATTGATGAGTAAATTGGAACTGAGCTCTAGGGGCATATTTATAGTCCCGGTCAATTCTATCCGAATGCTGACGTGACACTATAGGGGCGCCCGAATGGTTGAGGGCACCTGACATGTGACTTGTGTGTTATCCGATGCGCAACGTGCCTAAACGGTTAGCTTACGTATGAAAAATGGCTCTCAAGGCACCTGTATGCATAGGGGCGCCCGAGCATGGGTGCCCCTATGCATACGGGTGCTCAAGAGCCCGGCACCCCTATGCATAGGGGCACTCGAGTGACTTTTGGTCAACAACTTGCTGACCAGTCTCCAACGGGTCGTCTTGGATGATTTTTGGGCCTTCTAGAGTTGGGCCCACCCGAACCCTCCTCCGGCCATCTCCTCCAGCAAACTTCCTCCTAGCTTCTCATCCCTCGGACGTCGCACACGTCCTTCTCGCTCCACCACCGTACTCTTTCGCAGACCCCGCGTCCCTCGGATTCACCGAGTCCATCGGCTCCCTTCCTGTTTCATCCATCTCGACTGCTGCATCTTCTACTCGACTTCCTACGCTCCTAAACTCCTGCACACTTAGACACAGGGATTAAAAACCAACAAGACCTTTCTTGACTCAGTTGACCACATCAAAACTAACCTGGGTACTTACAGTTAGATTTAAATATGATCCTCTATTCCAAAATAATCTGATTTAGTTTCGGCTAGTTTGGTTGAAATTGTAATTGGGAATTAGATCATTTAATTAGTATTAATTAAATAAAAGTGATAAATAGGATTACTCCTGATATGGTTTAATAGTTAGCTTAGCTAGTTACTCTTTGATAAATAGCTAAATTTATATCCTTTGATACATGACACTGATTCATTATGGATTTTGTATGGGGGGTTCTCTTCACTTATAGATTTCTTCATTGGAAGCGGGTACCTCTGTCTTTACTCCTTATTTTTGATATTGTATGCATGCCTTATTGATATGGTAGTAATAGGTTATTACCTCTATCCTATTTTTGATTATTTTGCTTGATACTTAACTATTTGGACTTGTGATAATTATATTTATATCTTTATAGTCTCACTTTGATACTCTTACTCTCTAGAGTATGCATGTGTTAACGTTTTCTTAGGATTGGTTGTGTGTCACATTATACATAATATTGGATTGACTATTAGTTGTACTTTTACTTGTATGCCTAGTTGCATGATCGATTAATATTGATATATGTTTATGACATTGCATATCTTTACCATGATATCGATGATGATCAGGTGAGTGTGTGTGATTTAGTATCATGCACCATCCTTACATTGTTAAATACTTGTCAACCCTTGGCTCCCTTGTTGTTGAGACGGGTCGACAATAATATTGGATCTACACGCACAGTCACTCATGGGTTAGTGGTTATCTATGTGTGCCGCTTTGGTCCTGTTCTTCTCCGCTCAGCCACTCATGGGTTAGTGGATATCAGAGCGTGGTAGCAGGCAGGGATCCCTCCTCTTTTCGTTGATTCGAGAGGATGAGAGTTGAGCTTCCCCCATTTGCTTAGGGTAGGGGTGTGTAACCCGACTGCATCATGTCCACTCGGCCACTCTGGAGCAGTGACGGTAGAGTGCGTACAGTTGTAGAGCCCTAGCCACTCTGCTGTTTATATATGACATATGATCGGTAGCTAGACTGACGCCAGGAGTGACACATGATATTGCATCATGTGCATATGATTCATTTTCGCATTTGTGTGTGACTGGTTCATTTGATTGCTGCATATATTTGACATGCACACACAGGAGGTATTATGCATTTGGTATTGGTAACCTTGCATTTGCTTGTGTGTACGAGCCTACCCATGGAGTGTTGTACCAGGGACTTTTGACCTATATCTTCGTAGGATTTGTTGACTCTGGTATGTTCATTTTCATAATTCAGTTATATATGTTTCCGATTTTGTTATGAGACTGTATCTGCTTCATTTCTTTATTGCTTGTACAGTAATTGATGTTATGTATATTTTATCTCTATACCTACAGAGTTCACTTGGACTCACCCCTGATAGCATATTTTTCATTTTAAAGATAACTTGCTTGGAGTCGCCAGGAGATGCCTGATAGTCTGTCCCTCCCATCTAGTGTACATATTTGTTTTTGCATGTTATTTGCGGTCAGCTCATGTTTTTTTTGGTACGGTGGGCATGTATGCGTGTGAGATTTGTACTAGTGGATCGTATGGTTATTCAGCCCAGTGGGCACTAGGTGTTTTATTTTGTCATAGTTGCGATGGTACGCGACCGGGTTATTTGAGATGCATCTTGGTTTCTTTTATATATGCTATATGTTTCGACCGTATTGGCCGAGCTATGTGGAGCCGTGTGGGCCATATATAAATATGTGTCTATCATATAAGGAAGATGTTATCCATTTACTATCAGGCATGCAGATCCTCCGTAGGCGTGATATATAATTTCATTAATAGTAGTTCCATAATTATAAGGTATCAATTATAATTTAGTTTATGACTTTTAATTTCTTGATTTGTGACTCGGACTTGTAACCCAAGTATATGTTTTTAATGTTTGTTATCCTATTTTTCAAAGTATTAATTTGCTTTTCTATTTTTATATTTTTTGACTTTTCTAAAAGTTGAGGATTTAATTTTTGAATTTAGATTTTAATTAGTCATGTTTTCATAATTAAAAGGTGTTTTATTATTAATAGGATTATAAATTTCAAAATATAAATTTGATTTTTTTTAAATTTAAATTTGAATTTATCTTTTTTATATTTGAAAATTTATTTTATTATTTTTAATATGTTAATTTCGAATTTTGATTGGAATTTAACAATTTAAGATATGAACTTTTATTTTCTGAATTTTTAATATTTAAAATTTTCTTATCATTTGAATTGATCAAATTATTTTTAAGATTATCTTATTTAATTCTGAATTATTTCATTTAATTGGATTTGAATTATTCAAATTAGAATTATCTTTTAAACGTAGTTCGAATCAATTGAATTATTCAAGTTGAATTATCTTGCGATTTAATTAATTTCAAATTAATTGAATTGATTGAATTAGAATCATTCAAATTATATATTTTATTGGGAATTATTTTTTTCGAATTAGTTGAATTAAAATTATTTAAATTGGATTTTTCTTTAAAATTATTTTGATTATTAATTAAATTTGATTTGTTCATATTAGATTTATTTTGTGAATTATTTTTATCATTAATTAAATTAACTTTTTCTAGTTTGGTTGAAATATTAATTGAATTTGAGTTACTCAATTTGGATTTATCCTAACTATCAATTAGTTTGGAATTAGTTAAATTAATTAAATTAGAGTTGTACAAATTAAGTTTATCTTGTTTATTAATTAAACTAGTACTTCGCCCGTGTGTGCACGGATTATATCTCGTATAAAATATGATAAAAAATTGAATAATATAATTTTTTGGCTATGCAATTAAAATATAAAAATAAATTTATTTGAATTTAACTAAGATATTTAATATACGAAAAAAATATTATTATAAATTATGAGAATCTTTCATAAATTTAACATTTATCGTTGAGCTTTCTTGGTTATCGTCTATATCACATATTAAAATTTTGAAGTTTTTAGGATTTGCAACTTGCACTCTTAGGATTTGTAATTTGTGATTCACAGATTAAATTTCGCACAGAAATATGATAAAAAAAATAGATAATATGAATTTTTGTCTATGCAATTTAAACGTAAAATCAAATTAATTTAACCATGACTAATACATCTAATATGTGAAGAAAATATTATTATAATATAATAATTCTGATATAATATATATATTAATCAAGAAAATTTCAAATTAATTGACCTTTTAACTTGAAGATTTGACCTTCTAAAATGAAAAAATAATGATTCATTTATAGGTAGAATTTGAAACATTTTTACTGATTTGATTTTTTATTTATAAAGATGTTATTTAGATGGGATGTTTGAAAGTTATTATTTTTAGAAAAAAAATTTACTTTTATAAAATGAAAATTTGACTTTTAAAATGAAAAAAAAATAATAATTTATTTATATATAGAATTCAGTTCATTGATTAAACTTTCTTCTATTAATGAATATGTTATTTAGGCGGTAAATTTGGTAGTTACTATTTTAGAAAACTTATAAATATATATAATATAATATTATTTTATTAGGTGATAAATTTGGTAGTTATTATTTTTTAAAAAAAATATCTATTATAGATATATAGATATATAGATATATAGATATGCTAATACTATTTTTTTTAAACTGCCATTATATATATATATATATATATATATATATATATATATATATATATATATATATATATATATATATATATATATATATATATGAGAACTGCTATCCTGCGGAACTCATGCGCGACGGGGGCGCGTGACCGATCAGGGGCTTCCCTGATCGGTCACGCATGGCAGACACGGCGTGCGCTGGGAGCGACGATCGGACTCCAGCGGCAGCCTTCGGTCGCCCCCCCCCCCCTTAACAAAATTTTAACCCAGGGGGTGAGCGATGAACCCTAAGGGTACGATGAACCCGTCGGGGACGCTCCCGAGCTCCGGTGGCCGATCAGGCTATGGCCTGATCGGTCACCGTGACCGATTAAGCGTGGTCGTGCACGCGGTCCGCAGGAAGTGGTCCGCAGGAGAGCAAATCCGTATATATATATATATATATATATATATATATATATATATATATATATATATATATATATATATATATATATATATATATATGCTGCACAACTTATGTTGTATAACTATGAGTACCTGTATAAGTGGCTTAATCCTGATCATTCATCTCTATCACACACCTTTGATGAATGATGTATAGGTTGCCACCTATACAGGTGCTCATAATTCTATAGCATAAGTTGTGCAACATATTATTACTGTATATATATAAAATAATGATATGTTGCACAACTTATGCCGTATAATTGGGAGCACCTATATAGGTGGCTTAATCCTGATTATCCATTTCTATCACATATTTTTGATGAATGATATGCAAATTGCCACCTATATAAATGCTCACAGTTTGTAGCATAAGTTGTACAACATATTATTATTATATATATATAAAGAGAGAGAGTTTTAATATAATATAGACCGACGCTTGCGGACTCGTCCGTGCCTCAACGGAAGGCACCTCCAATTCAATTGGAGGCACCTTCTGTCTTTTATTATTATTTTTTTGTCTAAAAATTGAGGTGCCTCCCATTACAGGGGAGGCGCCTATATTTTATTTTATTTTATTTTTTTTAAATTAAAATTTTGTCACATATATATCTTAATATTTGTAAGGATCTAAATTTGGCTATTTTCATCATAAGAAAAAAAATCTTATTAGCTTAAATCCATTATAACCCAACTTTTAAATATAAAACACTCCTTCGTTGAAGGCGGAGAAACCCCTTACCAAATTTGGAAAGCTCAGACAGAGTATAGAACATAATTACAAATTATTATTTTTAATTGCTAACTCTAGAAGTTATTTATAGTGTTCTGGTCATAAGTGATTGTTGATGACATGACATCTAGGGCACCTAAGTTGAGATTTAGGACACCTCAGTCGGATAAGAATTTATCCACGCAACCAACATCTCTTTAACAACACTGTTCACTTGAGGAGCTTTAGTTCACAACGAGGACGCCTTGGTTCACATTGAGTGTGCCTTAAGGACTATTCATCTGAGGAGCCTTCAATCACAACTGAGACACCTCAGTTCACTTTCATTGAAAAACTTCCGTTGGACTAGGGATGACAATTTTCCCCGCGGATTTGGATATCCGTGGGGAAAATCCGAAACGGGACAGATTTGGGGAGGTACTATCGGGTTTGGATTCGGGTTCGGGGATTTTTAAAAATCCCCGAAACAGATTGGGGCGGGTATGGGGATGCTATCCCCATCCCCGAACCCACCCCGATATATTTTAGAATAATAAAATATTAATAATTATTAAAATAATTTCAATAATATTAATATTAAAGGTTTTTGTGAGTTTGTGTTTGTGAAACCCTAATCATCTCGACATCTCACATTCTCACTCGCCGCCTACCAAGTCCCACGGCTCCCACCGAATCTCTTCGACTTTTCTCTGCTCCGGTGCTCCCAGTCGCCGCCCGCCGCTCCCAGCCGTCTTCAAGACTTCAACTCTTCTCTTCTCTGCTCCCAGTTGCCGATCCCAGCTGTCTTCAACTCTTCTCTTCTACAGTCGCCGTCTTCTCTGCTCCCAGTCGCCGTCTTCTCTGCTCTGAGTCGTCGCTCCCAGCCGCCACTCGCAGACTTGCTCACTCGTCGCTGCAGAAGAACTTGGCTGCAGGTGAATGGTGAGTGACGAAAAGTTCCTCTTTTTTTTGAAAAAAAATACTCTATAGGATGAAAAGAGCATGTATAATACCTTTTCGACTGGATACCAATGGTCGAAGTGCATTCTTCCAGTAAATCTCGAAGGTTTAATACTGAGATGTGAGGATTCTTCATAAGTCGATGTCATACCGGTATAGAGCATATATTTAGCCATTCAAGTGGTTCAACAGTAAAAATATCTTATTTTAGATGTTTAATTCGAGAGTTGATGAATTTATTGTCATATGTTTGAGATCAAGTGATCATCCTACAAGGAAATGTTTCTTCTTGGTTGGGCAACTTGTTGGGGCTTCATCTTCTGTGATATTTGAGCGAATATATATACTCAGTACAAAGTTTAGTTTTATTACAGTTTGCAATCTTGCTTTTCATTATTATTATTTATGCATTTTGATATAATGATATATTATCTCAGATGGAAATGAATGATAAAGAGGTTGAGGATGCTAATCAAAATGCTCCAACTATGGGAAGTCAAGCACTTGGATTGACAACATCACAGTCCCAAGATGAGAGTGTTTCGATCGATGCAAACGAAACACCTCCAAATGAGAATTTAGATGCTGAAAGCAAGGGATCAGAGGGTGGAAATAAAAGAAAATTTAGATCTCCAGCATGGGATCATTTCGAGAGAAAGCTAATTGGAGGAAAATGGAAAACGATTTGCAAAGATTGTAAGAAGTCTTTAGGTGGTGAAAGTAAGAATGGTACAAGTCATTTACTTGATCACATCAAATCATGTTTGTTCAAAAAATAGAAGACCATAAAACAATCAATATTGCAACCAACAAAATCCGATGATGGGGCAACAATGCTTGGGACATATCATTTCAACCAAGATCAGGGGAGGGCAGAGCTTGCCAATATGATTACATTGCATGAGTATCCTTTATCGATGGTTGATCATGTGGGATTTAGAAGGTACTCTTATTCCTTACAACCTTTATTTAAAGTTGTTTCTCGAAACACAATCAAAAACGACATCATGAAGATATTTGAGTATCAAAGAGATCAAACAATGAAATTATTAGACTCAAATGCTAGTCGGATTGCATTGACAACTGATATGTGGATGGCAAGTAATCAGAAAAGAGGATTTATGGCCATCACTTCACATTTCATCGATGTTTCATGAAAATTACAAAGTCGCCTTGTGAGGTAAAATTTGTTCAGCTCTTTAATGTTGTACTTGTAATTACCATTAAAAATATTACTATTATTATTAAAATTTATTCTATTTGTTTTGTTACTAGGTTTGTATATGTGTCATGTCCGCATACTGCCGAGGTCCTTGCAAATGTCCTTGTTGATTGCCTCTTGGATTGGAACTTGGATCGTAAGTTATCTACTTTAACTGTTGATAATTGCACAACTAATGATGCAATGATTAATCTTATTCTAGACAAACTTCCTCCAAGTTCACTAATTTTAGAAGGAAAGTTATTTCACATGCGGTGCTGTGCCCATATTTTAAATTTGGTTGTGAGGGATGGGCTAGACTTAATTAGTGATAGTATTGAAGTTATTCGTTATAGTGTTGGATTTTGGACAGCAACGCCAAAAAGAGATGAAAAATTTGTTGAAACAGCTCGACAATTGAAGGTTCCTAGCAATAAAAAATTGGAACTTGATTGCAAAACACGGTGGAACTCTACATATTTAATGCTTAACACCGCATTGGAATATAAAGATGTGTTTGCTCGTTTGAAGCAACGTGAGGCTTTATATAAAAGAATTCCCACAGAAGAAGATTGGTCAAAAGTGGGACAGATTTCTTCTAGATTAGAAATGTTTTATGATGCCACAGAGTTATTTTCAGGGACTAAATATCCCACTATAAATCTTTTCTTCTCAACTATTTGCGATATTAAGTTGGCAATTAGTGATTGGCTTCTTTCAGATGATAGCGTGGTGAAAACAATGGCAACAAATATGAAAGTAAAGTTTGAAAAGTATTGGGATGTGATGAATTGTTTGTTGGCAATTGGGAGCATTTTAGATCCAAGGTATAAGATGAAGACAATTCAGTTCTATTATCCTCTTATTTATGGTGATTTATCTTCATTTGAGATTCAAAAAATAAAATACAAGTTATGTGACATGGTTGAAGAGTATAAGAAGAAATCTAAACAATCTCAAGAAGTGAAAGTTTCACAATATTCATCTTCAAGGCCTCCACTTCCTAAACGTAGTAGTTATGCCGATAAATTTGAGATGTTTATGGACTCTAATATTAGTACTGAAAATGAAAAGTCAGACTTGGATTATTATTTAGAAGAGTCACTCTTGCCAAGAAATACAAGTGACTTTGATATCTTGTGTTGGTGGAAGACAAATGGGATCAAATATCCCATCTTGCATGATATTGCTAAGGATGTATTGGCCATTCCTGTAACAACTGTTGCTTCTGAATCAACATTCAGTACTAGTGGTAGAGTTTTAAGTGCTCACCGTAGTAGGCTTCATCCTAAAACTGTGGAGGCTTTGATGTGCGCTCGAGATTGGTTATGGAGTGAAATTCAAGGTACTAAAAAGTTTCAACTGAAGCAATATCAAATATTTCATTCTTTTCATTTGTAATATACTAATATTTGTTATTTGTTTTGTCTTAATTATTAGATTCTACAATTTCAAATGATCAATAGTTCGATAATGATTTTGATATAGAGGTAAGTAATAAGTTGTTTTTGTTATTGTATTAAAGTGTTCTTCATTATTGATTTCACACAGCTTCACATGTTTTTCCCCCTTCCATTTTAGGCCTAAATTGAAGAGAATAGATGTTGTATAAGTTTGACATGCTAACTAAGTTTTTCTATCAGGTTTCCATCATAAGTAGAACTCTAGCCATTGTAGTTATGTGGAGTTGATAAAGTCAAATTGAAACTAAATGTCAAAAGTCATTTTTATTTAGGCTTTATCAAACAAAATATAATAATGTTTGACAGTCAAAATTGTTATCAGATGCTAATGAATACAATTAAATACATTCATTTTAAACAAAATTACATTCTCAATAATGAAAGTCTCTCTAGCCAATGTTGTTGAATTCGAAAACAAAACATGCTTCAGGTTATAGGTGATTAGAAAAAGCCACATTTTCTTATTGTTTATTCTGATGGGTAAGTAATGATTTTGATATAGAGGTAAGTAATAAGTTGTTTTTTTATTGTATTAAAGTGTTTTAAGTTTATCTATATATTTTTTTTCCGGTATGCCTTAATATCTTGTAGGAGTTGGAGTCATACTCATGCATGGGATCTCCCTCTATCTCTTAATTATCTGATGGGGAAGTTGCGTAAACCATATCAGTCTCTGCATTTCCAAACAGAAAGGTAAGAAGAGTTTTATATATTTAAAAATGGCTTGTAATATATTTGCTTACTGAACATGAGTACAACTGTTTGGTCCCGACCTGAATAGCTTTTCTAACCTAGTTGTGATCTATTTTACATATCTAGTTTTACTTTCTGCAGCAAATGCCAATCTGGTCAGTGAATTTATGCCCAATGCTTTATTCACGCTACTTGATGGCCATGGGTGACTCTTCCCTATATTAAGTGATAAAACCTGTGGATAGGACCCGCTAATATACTCTGTCTGTGTTGTCCTGTAGAATTAAAACACAAATATGTTGTTGGCAGTTTTCACTTCTCATGCGTGACTACTTTATATAGTTGCCAAAGGCCCAAAATCAAGTTTACATTGTTGTCGTTGTTTCAATGATGTGCATTTTTAATGTTAGTACTCATTTTTTAAGTAGATATGGTGCACGTTATCAATTGTATTCTCTTGCTTTGGTTGAATAGACAACTGATTCACAACTCCCTTTTTTTTGTTCTCAGATTTATTTTTGTGAAAGTTGCTGATGTTCGGGAAATAGTGCAATGTCCTATTTGTTTAGGTACAGTAAATTCCTCCTATCGATAATTTGTTGTAACATGATCTTTGAAAATTTTAAGTAGATATGGTGCTCGTGATGTTCACTGGTTTTGGACATTGAGTCACTTGTAGAAGGTTGGATGAGTGATTGACAGTCTTGAGCTATTTGGCATGCCATTTGACGAGCGGAACAACTATTTCTCATGTGACTACTGGAAAAAATGATATTTGATACCTTGACTGATGAAAGAAGTCATCTTCTTCATTGCTACTTTCTGTTCTTGTTCATCTGATTCCTTGTCTTAACTCACTAATTTCAAATCGTTGCAAATCTCTAACTGTTCACTTTTTTGTCTCTGTGATTATTTGATACCTCTTGAATGAGCCTTACTCTTTTTTCATCTTTATCATCACCAAATGCACTAGGCCAATCCATTTTTTATCCACTTTTTCATCAATCTCCTCAGTTATTCATTCGTCATCCAAACAGGTAATATCATCATATGTTTGTTTTCTAATCTGTTTGAGTTGTTAATCTTCTTCTGTTGTAATCAATTTTTCCCTCTCTTTTAAAGTAAACCTTAAGATTAAATTTTCTTAAAAAATATCAATAGATGATATAAAAAATAAATAAATACAAATACTTACTTGCTCAAATGTACTATTGCATTCCAACTTCATTTTCATGTTGAAGAAAATACAAGATAAGCTTAAAATGTGAATTGGAAACTTTTCAAGCTTGAACCATTATCCCAATGGGAATCCTACAATTGAGCAGAAGGTTTTCTATCTTTTAGCAACCATTATAGACTCAATTCCTAATAATCCCTTTACTTCTTTAAAAGCTTCAGTTTGCAGATCCTTTTTTCTTTTCCATGGGATGGCATCATTCTCATCATGGATGCATGTATCCTTGTTTAACTGCAGAATTAGCTTTGAATATGAGTTATAAGGGAGTTGAGGGATTAGAAAACATTCTGATGCATGTAATGGCCTCGAAAGTTGTATGTCTCACCTCTCATCAACTGTTGTACGAATAGGCTTGTACCTACATGAGATAGAAAAATAGTTACTATTGTTTCCAAGTCATTTTAATGTAAGTATTACATAGAACATGCAATAAGTTCTCTGTAATCTCTTTCTGATAATTAACATATATTTTAACTGTTGATATGTTTGTTTCAGTAATCATCATTATCATGTTTACTGGACTTGGTAACTTCAAATAATCTCACTTTAATGGATGATCGTACCAGTTTTGCAAGTACTGTTTTCTTTTGAACTTCAATATTATTGTTATATTGTATGTTCATGTGTATTTGTATGTTTCATTATCTGCAGGGTGCCAAAAGTTTATACTTGAGCAGCTTACTTGGGGTGCAAGGTCAGAACTTAAAACAGAAGTACTTCATGGACTGAAAGAAATTGGAAGTGCATTGTATTGGTGATGATAGTGATGTGTTTGATACTTTGATATGTTATTGAACCATTTGAACATGGTAATGATAGTGATGAGTTTGATTTTTTTGCTTATTGAATGATTATTTATTATGGGCGTATTACTTAAGTAATATCCATGTTTAGTGTTTATGATATTATGTATGCTATTAGATTTTGTATCCATACATAATTACAATTTTGCTACTAACTTTGAGTTTTTACAAGTGGGGACGGGGACGGGGATGGAGATTTATTTCGGGGACGGGGATGGGAATGGCAAACCTGTCCCCGACCCGCCCCATTGCCATCCCTACGTTGGACAACCAAGGCACCCACAGTCACAACAGAGTATCTCGGATCTTCAAGGTCAACTTTTGAGTTGACATTTTTCGCTCCTACTCGCTTGGTTGATTGTCGGCCTTCTCCTCGAGCAGGCATCCTCCCCCCGCTTTTTGTCATTCAGATGTTGCGCATGTCCTTCTCGTTCCACTGATACACTCTTCCGTAACTTCTCGTCTCTCAGATACACTGAATCCATCGACTCCCTTCTCGTATCATCTTTCTTTCTTGCTGCATCTTTCGCTCGACTTCTTATGCTCCTAAGTTCGTACACACTTAGACACAAGATATCAAACATAAACAAAACTTAGCTTGACTTAGTCGATCACATCAAAATCAATCTAGAGTACTTCCAGATCTAAGTTAGCATGATCACTTTCTTGATTAAGTCTATTATCCAGAATAATTATATATGTCGAAAGTATTTATTTTTTGATTGTTTGAATTTGTATTAATTAAGTTATTAATTTTTGAATTAGTTAAATCCTAGATCTGTCTGACTTATTGCAAGAATTCGAAAAAAACTAAAGTATCATGCATTGTAATTGGGGCATTTTTTGTAAATGTCAAACTTACTATCCTAAACTGCTTTTCATCGACTTTTTCTTCATCTTCTCCCCGTGCACTGATTCTTGTAATTATCATATTTCTTACGTTTGAAGCACATTGTTCCTCATGATTCCTGACAACGGTCCTCCTTTATTGTAAATTGTGTCATCTAAGTCTTACAGGTAAGATATTTATTTATATATTTTTATAATATCTTCTTTCCCTACACTTAAATCATATTATATAAAATTTAAAATTGAAATTCATATCTTTTCTCTCCCTCAATATCTGACCTCGTTGCTCCCATGATGGTTAGTCTGGTCGAGAGCCTTTTAGTCTCTAATATCATGATCCATAGGAATCGACATAGGGGTGAGTATCAATCACGTCTCTTCTCATATTCATAGTTTATTCTTTCTATGAAGAGCATTAGCAACCGAATAATAAATAATACAAAAAAAACACGAGGATTTACTTGGTTCCTAACCTCAGGATTAGGACATCCAATGCATATGCACATGAGCACCTGCCCACTAGCGTATCTCATTTTCAAAACTTTTTCGGAGATGGAAAAACCTCTTACAGATTTAATAACACAAGCACAAAAATAAAGAATTAAAACAATGCTTGCATCAAACAAACATGTCAATAGCCGATCTGAAAGCCATGAGCATTTCGCACTTCCTCATGGCGCTTCCTCGTTCACTCGAACAAAGCCTTGTTGTCTCTTGAGCACAGAGTCAAAGAGTTGAAGTGTAGAAAATTGATGATTGGAATGTCATTCTCAGAGTTTCTTTTATAGGCTTCGTTCAATCAAACGATGAGCCTTGATTGGTCTACCAAACTTGATCCCTATGATTTAGTTCTTCGCTATCTAGACCAAGGCACACAATCCCGTCATTATCAGGTGAACCTAGCCATATCACTGATCCGAGTCCAGACCCATGCCGGGTCAACATAATCCAATCAATGAACCGAACCGACTTGGGTCTAGTTCGACTTGACCAATGTCTAGTTCACTCCAAATCAGTTCCTATTTTGTTGCTTCCAGCTCTAGATTCTTTCAAAATAATATACAAAACATAAACAAACATACAAGCATAATCCTGCAAGTCTACCTAACTTACTAGACTTACCTTAGCCTTGCCCTATAAGTCTACCTGATTTACTAGGTTTACCTCTTGCTTGGATTTCACTCCTCCATGAGTTTCACCACTTAAGGTCTACTCCCTTTGAATTTTCCTTTGCTAAGCATCCAATCACCTTGTCTTTCTTAGACTTGCCACTCGCCAATCATCCGATCATCCTTAATCTGCTTTAACTTTTCTTTACTGAACACTTGATTCTCTCTTAACTTACTAGGACTTTCCCACTCTAAACATTTGGTCACCGTTGAGTTACTTAGATTTTTTCATTCCTGGTTATCCAGTTAACCTTTTAACCAACTAGATTTTACATTTGCTAGTCATCTAGTCAACCTTTGACCTGACTAGACTTTACCTTTGTTAGTCAACATTTAACCTAACTAATCTTCTCTTTACTAGTTATCCGATCAATCTTGACCTGACTAGACTTAGCTCACTTTCAAATATTTGGTCTTGTTAAAATCAACCCTTAATCAAACTTGACCAAACACATATATATTGTCAAATATCAAAACTTTAGAGATTGATTGCGCCAACAATTCTTATTGTGTTATCTCATTTATTGAATCCCGATTTATTAGATAATAAAAATCAATTTTTAAGTCCTTTCTTTTATTGTTCTAACTTGCAAATTGGTAAAAGTTCCAATTCTTCCTTTAACTCTTATCAGTAATCATGCAACTAAATATTTTGATTTAATCATGCAACTAATTCTTTTTTTTAATACATTAATTTTTTGAAAAAATTGATTGATATTTAAAAAAAATGATTGCTCTCAATATATTATATCAAATTGTTATTTAAGGACATGAATATAATCAAGAGAACTTTATGAACATATATATATAGTTTCATGTCATTTCGAACTGTCTAAATTCATCAGTTAATTTTGGCCGAAATCGATCAAAACTAAGAGGGCACACTATGTGTTCATCTAGTTAACCATTATGATTTACAACCAAATATTTGTGATTTTAAGATAAGACATGGTGCTCACAAATAATATGACTATAATTTATTTGTTATATTTTTGTTATGATAATAGCAAAGTGATTCAACAAAACATAGTGATGTTCACACTAGTGCATAAGCAAGTTAGTTAAAAAGCAACTCATTATACATAATTCACTCATGAGAATGCATTTGTATGTTACCAATATCATAGTTTCTATTTCTCAAAAGACTCAACAGTCAGACATTCATTACTCTAACAAGTTGGTAATGACATATGATAAACACGGCAAGTCGATAGGATGGAAAATCAACTCAAAAAATGGAAAAACGTCGTTCGATTTAGTCATTTGGAGTTGATTTATTAACCTTCCTTGTTGCAATATTAATGCTTCAATGGTTTGATATCAATCACGAACAAAAAGGGGATCAATTCTCAGAATCCAAATGCTCAATAATGGTATTTCGATTTGCCAAAAAAAGCAATGAATGAAGTCACGGTATTCGAGGAAAAATGAAAACTGTCTCACTCTGCAACCCCTCTTCCATCACATATCCTTAATATATATGATGTGGAAAATAGGGAGGTTATCAAAGAAAAAATAACCACTCTCTCCAAGCATTCAAATTTTAACATTTGAATTTATCTTGGGTCGGGTCGACCTCATGGACGAACCGTTCAATCATTATATATTTCTAACACCTCCCACTCACCTCCCACTCGCGCATGAAAGCTAGACTTATTTATTCACTAAATAGATCATCATCATTTAGCATTAATTTCATATAAATAAATGGATCATGTGACCAACGAGCATGTGAAATAAGAACTTATAGTCATACACCTATCAAGGATATATAACAGCCCATTTCAAAATATTCAAGAGGACATTTTACTCATTATACCCCATATTTATTTTACTACACTAATCAATGCATCTCTTGTCCCAAAAAATAATAAGAGTATACTTGATTCAAAATGTTCTAAAAGCTAAATTAAACATAATTAGCCAACGTGTGAAAACAAGTGTCAAAATAAATCTTCCTTTCTCACTAGAATCTTTCTATCTTTATTTTGGTTGGTTTCTTAGACACGTACTGTATTGTCGAATCAATCATAGCTATTAGTAGCATGCTAAAGTAACATCACTAAAATAAAATAAATAAAAGAAATAGTTGAAAGTCTCATATTAGCTTTGTATATATTAACGTATGGATCTCACATAGTGAACTGAGACTTATCTACTCATTTTTCAAATGGTCATTTAACACACATGGTATGAAACACGTGCTACGATGGTTTCTTTCTCTTTGAAAGCGTATGCCATAATGAAATATTCACATCGTATAGATCTTAGTTCAAATGTGTCCAACACTTAAATACAAATTTATTTAATATAATAAAAACTCTAACTTGACTATCAGGCGAGTTCAATGAATTGTGGGAAGATCCATTTCGATTATAATAAAAATTTATGAAGTAATTTCATCTTAGTAATATATTACTAAGGCAACATATGTATGAATTTGTTTACAACAAAATCAATACTGTCTCATCTCTGCATGTTTAATAGTATCAAAAGCGATTACTCGTGTGAGCCAGCCAATCTTAACTTATCAGACATATATTTAATGTGCAGATAAATAACTCATAAAGTAAATATGTACACATAATGCATATTAAAATATTATTATAATAATGAGCACAATTTCTTAAATACGTATGAGTTCAGTTACAATCACATCCTACGCAATTCAAGAGATCTAACATGATTTATAAATACATCTCTTGGTATTAGCCTAGTAAAAGGATCAACCACCATCATTCACGTAAGCATATATTCAAAGTCGCCTCCTTCTATTCAATTATATCATTGATGAAGTTGTACTTCATGTCGATATGTTTGATTTTTCATGATATTTAGGGTCTTTTATATAAGCAATTCTGATTGATTATCATAATAAACTATTATAGCTCCCATTGGATTGGTTACTAGACCCAAATGACTTAGGAATCTTCTCAACCAAATACTTTCTTGCACTGTAAAAGCATATACCATAAATTCTACTTCCATTGTAGATAGAGACACACATATTTGTTTCTTGCTTTCGCAAGATAAATTCTACTTCCATTGAAAACTTGCACGGGCCGTGCCAGGGGCACAACTCGGCCTCGTCAAGTCCTTCGGCACTTATCTTGCTCCATTTCGTCTCCTTTTTGCTCCAAATCGCTCCATGAAAGCAAAAAACGAAAGAAAAACAAATCTTCAAACAACAAAGAAAAGTAGCGAAGTCATACAAAATAGAGTACAATAACATAGAATAAAATCGAGAAAAGCTAAAAAACGAGCGTTAATAGTAATATAAAAATGTGTCTATCCTACGCTCATCAAACAACTTCTTAAGGGTTTCAATATACTCCTTGTCATTTCCTGCTAACAATATATCATCGATATAAAGAGATAGAATTACAAATTTTTTTCTAGTTCTTTTCATGTAAACACAATAATCTTCATCAATTATAATGCAGTCCTATGCGATTATTACTCCGTAAAATCTCAAATATCATTGTATAGAAGACTGCTTAAGGCCATAAATTGATCTATTCAATTTAAAAACTTAATTTTCTTGACCTTTAACAACAAAATCTACTAGTTGTTCCATATGGATTTCTTCCTCAAGTTCTCCATTGAGAAAAGCAATCTTAATATTCATTTGATATAATTCTAAATCCAAATTAGTAACTATGGCCAACAACAGACGAATAGAGGTAAAACATACTACCAGCAAAAAAGTTCTTCATAATCAATACCCTCTTGTTGAGTACAACCCTTTACTACTAGTCAAGCCTTATACCTCTCTATTGTTCCATCAATTTTTCGCTTAACATTGAGAACCCATTATTCTCAGGTGAAATTTCAACTAGTTCCCAAGCTTTGTTTGATTTCATTGAATCCATTTTTTCTTCCATTCCATTCATCCATTTGTCCCTCGACTGACAAGATAGAGCTTCACCTATGTTTTTTTGGCTCTTCTTCATTAACTGAAGATATGACATATGTATATGCCCCTCAATCTCATAATGACGTTTAGGCATACCTTTCCTATTACTTTTCCAAAGTTGAGGATTAGATAAATCGACATGGTCAGGATTGCTCCTACTCAGATCATAATAATCATCGTGATCAAGTTGTTTCCATTAGGATTGCTCCCACTCGGATCAGATGAATCATTATGATCTAGATTTTTCCTACTGGAATCAAACAATAGCTCATCCCCTTGAGTTTTTGATGATTCATTTGGCAACAACCCGTTATCTGAATCGTATAACACAAATAAAGGTTCATTGCTCCATTTGAATCAAACAATAACTCATCCTCTTGAGCTTTTGATGAGTCATTTGGCAACAACCCGTTATCTGAATCGAATAACTCAAATAAAGGTTCATTCCCCTATATTTCACCTCTTATAGGAAAATCATTCTCCAGAAATTTTATATTTCGTGATTCAAACTCAATAATGCTTCCATCATCTTATTCACCAATGAGCATATAACCCGCCCAGAGTATCTGATTAAAATACTTTTTTTTTTCTTGAGGACTCAACTTTCCATATTTACTTCTAGAATCATAAATATAGACAGCTAATCTCCAAGCTCTAATTAAGGTTACCTAGGTCCGATTTTTTGCCAGCCCAAAATTCATATGGCGTTGAAGGAATTAACTTTAAAGGCACCTTGTTCAGGATATAAGTCACGGCTAATAAAGCATCTCCTCAAAAAGAATAGCCAAATTAGCTTGTGCTATCATGAATCTCGTCATATCTAACAATGCTCTATTCTTTCTCTCAGCAACACTATTTTACTAAGGTGTGTACGAAATAGTCAATCATCTAATTATGTCTTTTTCATTACATAGACCCTTAAATTGATCTGATAGATATTCACCGTCTCTATCAATTGTTAAAGCTTTCATTGTCTTATCCATTTAATTTTCCATTTCATTTGCATAACGTCAACCTTTCCAATGTTTCATATTTCTGTGAAATCAAATAGATATGAGTATAATGAATGAAATCATCGATAAATATAATAAAAAGGCTCTATGTCTCGCCTTCATACTCATTGGACTACATATATCTGAATGAATTAATTACAATGCAAAATCTACCCTAATTGCTTTTCCAAATGATTTTCGTGTCATATTACCAGCAAAATGTTGCTCGCAATTTAATAAATCAACTTTAAAAAGAGAACCTAATAGTCCAACATTTATTAGTTGATTCATCCAATCTGACCCAATGTGACCTAATCTAGCATGCTAAGTATAAGCATCTATATTTGCATTACTAGATGAACAAATGTTTATCGAAATACAACGATCAACATAATAGTTAAACATTTGTCTGATGCAATCTAACACAATAAAACCACTCTTGAGATGTCCACAAAAGCATTACTAGATGCCCTTTCTTGTTTTTTTTCTAGTTCTTAAAGCATTTAAAGACCGAAGCTTTCTTGGAACTAGTTTCGGCCTGAAAAGTACTTGCTATGGACTTGGCAGCGCCAAGCCGCTCACCCTCAACTTCAACATGGCGAGCAACATCAGAGAAAGTCTTAATGCTATCATTACGAGTCAAATTGACTTTCAGATGCTCCCACTTGTCAAAAAGAGATCGGATCAAAGCTTGAACCTGTTGCTTATCAGAGAAAATAGACAAACTAACGTCAATTCACATATCATGTTTGACATAGTTCGCAAATGTTGTTTGATGCTATGATCAACTTGTTTCTTGTAAGTATCAAACTTGATAGTCAATTGCCTCAAACAGGTGACTATTGTACCTCCATACTTCTCCATTAGGTACACCCAAATGTCATAAGCAGTAAGATGCTGCTCACATTCATGGATGAGACCATCAATCATAGAGCTAACCAAAATAGCACGATCAGTGGAATCTTTCTTTTTCCATGCCTAGTAAGCTTCTGGATCTCTCCTTTGTTGAGCATTGTTACCCACACCGGGATTCTGCATGATTTAAAAGCATGCTAAGTATAAGCATCTATATTTGCATTACTAGATGAACAAATGTTTATCGAAATACAACGATCAACATAATAGTTAAACATTTGTCTGATGCAATCTAACACAATAAAACCACTCTTGAGATGTCCACAAAAGCATTACTAGATGCCCTTTCTTGTTTTTTTTTCTAGTTCTTAAAGCATTTAAAGACCGAAGCTTTCTTGGAACTAGATTCGGCCTGAAAAGTACTTGCTATGGACTTGGCAGTGCCAAGCCGCTCACCCTCAACTTCAACATGGCGAGCAACATCAGAGAAAGTCTTAATGCTATCATTACGAGTCAAATTGACTTTCAGATGCTCCCACTTGTCAAAAAGAGATCGGATCAAAGCTTGAACCTGTTGCTTATCAGAGAGAATAGACAAACTAACGTCAATTCACATATCATGTTTGACATAGTTCGCAAATGTTGTTTGATGCTATGATCAACTTGTTTCTTGTAAGTATCAAACTTGATAGTCAATTGCCTCAAACAGGTGACTATTGTACCTCCATACTTCTCCATTAGGTACACCCAAATGTCATAAGCAGTAAGATGCTGCTCACATTCATGGATGAGACCATCAATCATAGAGCTAACCAAAATAGCACGATCAGTGGAATCTTTCTTTTTCCATGCCTAGTAAGCTTCTGGATCTCTCCTTTGTTGAGCATTGTTACCCACACCGGGATTCTGCATGATTTGGCTGATTCCCTCTAAGGCATCTTACTCATCAAGCACATACCAAGTCTTATGGCGTTAGGTATCATAGTTGTCATCATTCAGTTTGTCACCTTTGTTAAGATTAGCAATGATAGATTTTGATATCATGACATATATTTTAGAGTGATAACACAATAACACATGTTAATGCTCATTAAATGTATACATTAGTTTTTTTATTTGTAATTAACATCTATGATAATTTAACATAACATTTAGACTCGAAAGTTCACTAAATTCCCAAATCATCATCTACAATCCTAATATTGCATCATCATAAATTTAATTACAAAAGTTACAATAAAATTTATGTGAGAATTACTTAAATTCTTCCGACCTAAAATTCTCGCATGACATGGAATATCTCAATAAATTCTAAATAAACAGACTAAGACAAACATGGATCAGAATAAACTAACATCAAACATTACAATTCATGCTTCTATTCAAACACCAATAAAAACAGAGACTACATACATATGTTATATTATATTTATGTGAAAACTTTGAAATAAACTAACACAATAACCCATCATCATCCTAAAGAAAATATAATTTCTTTTCATTGCATATACAAGTTATCATATTGATCACTCTTTTGAGAGCATGTTTGATGGAGCAAACTTCAAGAGATGATTACTAGATGAATTTATCCTCTTGGATAATGACTTCATCTCGAGTTCAATCTCTTTCTTCCATTTGATAATCAATGACGACTTTATCACATCAAGGCAGATTGTCAATCCTTTTGGTTAAGTATTTCACCAATTATACTCTTCTATTCCATGTGAAGTATATAGACTGAGTGCTAAAATGGTTCAACATGTCGGAATCCAAGAAAAATTTTATACCCTTAGAGGCATGAGATTCACCTTTCAAAGTCTATGTTCATGCACAGAACACTAGAAGATTTGCATGAGAAAGATATCATATGCATCAATAATAGGATCTATCATGTATGCTATGTTATATATAAGACCCGATGTATCATACACTCTGAGTGTTATAAGCAGATACCAAATAGATCTAGGAATGAATCATTGGGTGACTATCAAGACAATCCTAAAGTACTTGAGAAGAACTAAGAATGTGTTCTTGGTATATGGAGATGGTGATATGGTAATACGCGGGTATACGGATGTAAACTTTTAGACTAAAAAGGATGACTCTAAATCTCAGTCTGGGTACATATTCACATTAAATAGAGGCGCAATAAGTTGGAAGAGTTTCAAGCAAGACGCAGTCACTGATTCGACTACTGAGGTAGAATACATTGCGGCTTCGGAAGCAACAAAAGAAGCAGTTTGGATTAAGAAGTTCATCATTGAACTTGGAGTGAGTCCGAGCATTGTTGAAGCATTACCAGTTTGCTGCGACAACAATGGAGCCGTCGTGCAAGCAAAGGAACCTAGGCGTCAACAACAATCCAAACATGTGTTTCACCGCTATCATTTGATCAGAGAAATCATCGCCTAAAAAGAAATACAAATCAAGAAATTTCCACCAAAAAGAACCTAGCAAATCCCTTGACAAAGGCTTTATCACACAGTAAATTTAAGAGTCATATCCAAATGAATGGCATTGGATACCATAATGATTGACATTAGGCTAAGTGGTTGTTACTTCCATTCTTCCCTGTTTTCTGGATTCAAAAAAAAAAAAATTAATGCAAATGTTGTTTCAAAAACTTTTGTGAGCAAACAGAAATTTAATTTTCGTCCGAATCAAACTAATGCATTTAAATGCATCGAAATCAGATTATAAATTTAACATAAATATGCTCTAATACCAATGATGGAAAATCAACTCAAAAATTTTAAAAAAAACATCATTCAGTTTAGGATCGTTTGTAGTTGATTTACTAACCTTGCTTGTTGCGATATTAATGCCGCAATGGTCCGACACTAATCACGAACAAAAAATGGATCAATTCTCACAATCCAAATGCTCAATAATGATATTTTATTTGCCAAAAAAAAAATTGAATGAAGTCTCAGTATTCTAAGGGAAAATGAGACCCATCTCACTCTGCCACCCCCTCTTCCTTCATATATATATATATATATATCAAAGGAGGTTATCAAAGAATAAATAACCACTCCCTCCAAGTATTCAAATAAGCATTCAAATTTAAACATTTGAATTTATCTTGGATTGGATACGACCCGTTCAGTCATTATATATTTCTTACAGTTCTGTCATTGAGTGATACGATAACCAACCACACCAACTTTTTGGCAATGGAAAAGCTGCTCTGACATTCTCCCTTGCTACCAACGTGCCCATGTTATGTTATCATTCACAACTAAGCTACCGACATGGAGGGTCTTTATGTTTGGGTCAATCTCTGTCCAGGTGAGATTGTCATAGCGCTCGTCGTCCGCAAAGGTGTTGAGGTTGATTCCAACGACCATTTTCTTGAACTGCATATGTTGACCTCATTGGCATCAAAACCTGTTAAGGTGACAAATGGGCAAAACATTCACCCTCAGCGCCCCCGCCAGCCCGTCCCAAGATCAACACGAAGAAGATAAATCACGATGACTGAGAAAGCAAGAGATTGGAGGGGAGAGACTTTTTACACAGAGTGTAAGGATTTACGCCCCACCAACCCTGTGACTCGAACCTAAAACCTCTAGTGACAATCTACCAACCCAAGACCTCTATCAAAACTTGTTAAGGTGGTTAAGGCATATGTTATACTTTACCTGCGGGTGCTTTTCATAAATCATAATGTCATTGCAAGGTGGCTTTGTTGAGAATCGCATTAAGCATGGCAAGGTGTTCTGTCTTTTTTTTTTTTCCTCCTCATCTATTGTCAGATTCAAAAATCTCAGTACCCAACCAAATCACTTGAACCCCCTATAAGTTGCAGTTGTGAAACTCATATAGGATATATTATGAATCTTTAATGTCAGTTTCTAACATCTCATCCTTGATTTTGTTTCAGTAAGTATAAAAGGAAAAGTTTCAGTTTGTTATTTTTGTTAAATTATGTGAATATATATATTTGTTTGATAATACAAACATCAAACTTCGCCGGATAAATCCTAGAAATAGATTGATATATCCTAGAAATAGACAAAATTTTCTCTGATCGCCTATTGAATAAATCTGAAGTGCAATTTATATACATTCAAAATCCGACTACCAGAATATTTTTTTAAAATGTATATTTTCTGAGAGAAAGAAAGAAGCCAAGGAAGTTGTCCTAGAATGCAATGGCAGGAACAAAGACGAGCACCAACCCATTTATTTCTTCTCATGGCTTGAAAAGTCAACAACTTCGTCATTCCCAGCATAACATGACCCTTTATTTTCCAATAACCCTAACAATCCTCTCATATTCAATGACAAAGGTCTACAAATACAAGGCCCAAAACATGGAGAAATAGGACACCATGACAAAATTCTATCACCTCCTACTCTCCAAAACACTTCAACATTGCTTAATGAAAGAGTGCTTGTCGCGTCGGATCTTCTCGGTACACCAATGCAATTTGCCATCCTAACAGCTTATTTGGCTTGTGAACCAAAAGATCCCAAAACACTGAAAAAAGAGACTGCGGAGCAATTTGATGGTATTAACATAATACATGTTGACACAGCAGCACATCTTGAGTCTGTTAAAGTGTGCATCTATTTACCATTTTAATTCTTTCACTTAATTCCTAACACCCCATTTGGAAAATTTTTAAGTAATGAAATTGAATTGAATTTCATCAAAAATTAAATTTTAGTGAAAATTGAATTCAATTTTTATATTTGAAATGAGCTAGTAAATAATTCAATTCCTTTGTTTGGAATGAGTCTAAAACTGAATGAATTTATTTGGTTTTACTATTTTACCTTTCATTGATAAGTTAGGAATCAAACATTATATTTATGTAAGATTATTTTAATATTTTCATTTGTTGGAATTCAATTCCCACACCAAATCACACCCATTTGGGTCTGATTTCAATTCCTTAGTTTTGTTAGATTTCAATTTCCATGAGAATTCAATTTCATCACTTAAGTTGCTTCCAAATCATAAAATTCAATTCAATTCCTTGATAAAATTGAATTTCATAGATTTCCAAAAGCAGTGTAAGAGATTCATCTACTACATTTCCAATTCTTTCAAGGCATATCTTACATTATTATGACTTATTGTAGGGACCAAGCCTTCCTATTCCTAACCAACAAAAAAGCGTCTCTAGCCTCACTTGTTTTTTCTTAAACTTGTTCGTTCCTACTTTATTCCCAACAATCCAAAGTTTGCATTGCCTCAAAAATTTCAAAGTGGCCTTTCATGTTTCTACTCACAAACTCACAAGCGCTATAGTGTTTCAAAAGATTTACAGCCATTCAATATCAAACATGTAATACATGTCAACCGACAAAATTCAATAAGTACTCAATCCTTTCGTCCCTGTGGCAGGGGTTCCTCTCCCTTTTATAAAAAAAATATATTAGGAGACTTCATTGGACGACCGTGCAACATTCCACAGAGCATATTAATGAGTACTACTACTCAAACAAGGAAAAATTACTGCATGTTCATAAAGGAAGAACCTCTAGAATCACATGAATACAAGAATAACAATTATCAAAACATAATAAGCGACATATACGTGAGCTTTTAGCTCAAATGATATGCAATATCAAGATCATGATCCTGCAAATTGTTGTTGACATCATGCATATGGACATGCAAAACAAGATCTTGATTTTTCAAATTCTTATATTCATGCTTGTTGGCATAAATGTTATGTTTAGAGTTTGACAAAGGAGAAGCCATGCAGTGAACAATGGTAACATGAAGGATAACTTGCAGGGGGAAAAATGAGTTACCTCACTGAAGTCCAGAATCAGAAGGATTTGTGTGTTTCAAGCTTGCGTAGAGTTCAGTCAGATCTGGATACCTGTCCTTGTAGACGATGATGTACTTCTCTACGAATTTGATTTCGGAAACATTCATGTATGTTGCCACTTTGTAATCACTTTCACAGTGCCCCCTAGATTTCAAGGCAGCCAAGATCATATGTCTTGGAATCAACCTTCTCTCCAAGCTCATTATCAATAGTACTGGACGTGCTGAGATGTAAGAAGAAGCAAATCCAGCTTCATTTATCAAGAACTCCATATTTCTCTGCAAAGTCTTCAAAGACCTTCCCAGCAGAGAAGGATACTTTTGGAATGCTGCAACAAAATCACCCTCCGACCACCCGAAGCTCAGAAACATCTCCATTAGCATCTTGAATTTCTTTGGGTGGACCAGGAAGAGTGCACTCAGAGTGCAATGGAACTTCTTCCATGTCCGCGGCACTCCCAAGTCCTCCACGCGACTGATCAACGACTTCAAGGTATCAGCTTTCTGCGTTATGAACGTTGGGCGAAAGCGCAAGACAGAGTCGAGCTTTTGGCCATCCAAGCCGCATTCCCGAAGCATCTCAAGGTTGGGCTGGATCCTCTTCTCGATGCTGTGCCCAAGGACCCAATAGCTCCTCCTGAACAACTTCGCCAGCGCATCCTTGGATCCGAGAAGGTCTTGCCAAAATTTGATCTTAGGCACAATGCGTTCGTGTTTGATTTTGACAATGGAGCGATTCGACCGGACGAGTTGGACGATGTCGGATGGGGAGAAACCCAGATCTTCGAAAGCTCAGAACTTTGGGGCAAGTGTCTTCTCTACATCCAAAAGAAGGCATTTGGGGAAGTAATGTAGGAGCCTTTTTAATGATGCGTCATCGAAGCCGTAACTAGTGAGGAAAGCAAGGACGGAGTCGGGCCGCTGCCGGGTTTGGATGCCCTTGAGAAGCTTCGAGGCATCGGTGGCCTTCTCCTGGTCGAAGCCACATGAGTCGACGAGGTATTGGGCCATGAACATGTGCTTCCCAGTTGTGGATACGGCGGCGGCGGCGGTGGCGGAGGCCGAGTAAGGTAAGACGGCAAAGAGGAGGGCAGCATCGTGGGGAAGAGGAGAACGAGCGGAAGGCAAGGTTTTGCAGAAGAGGGAGAAGTAAAGTAGCCTCTTCATCGATCGATCTATCCTCCTTTGAAGATTCCGATTTGATTTCTGCCGGAACCCTAGCGGTTGGAGATGATGTATCCTCACAATTTATATTTCACCCTCTAATTGAATTCGCCGGATAAAGAAAGTTAATGAAAATAACATTTCAACTCTCAAAGTTTACATATGCTTTCAAAAATACCTATAGATCTCTATGAACGTCAAAATGCCCATAAATAGTTTGAAAGTACTTCCGTTACGCCCAAATCTATTTCTTTTAAAAATATAATGACGTTATAAGTATGGCTGCCGCCTGCCGCCTGCCGCCTGCCGCCTGCCGCCTGCCGCCTGCCGCTAGTGATTCGCTGGTTGTCTAGAGCTCACGTTATAAGTATGGCTGCCGTTATAAGTATGGCTGTCGGATAGAGCTCACGTCTATGTGATCCTCATTCGCAAGTCACAAGCTCGTGATGATCATGATTCATAATCAGGTCATGAGCTCTTTCAATTGGGTTGTGATTTTCCAGAATTCGTAATTATTGACCATTTTAAAATTCATAATTTTCAATCAAAGTTCACATATTTCGACCAAAATTTTTGGGAGAGATGAAAACTTGGTTCCTCTTCTAGTTAGGTAAACAAAATAATTATCTCAAATGTGATCCCAAATTGATTTAAAATTCATTTACGGATTATTTTTAGGACGAGTTGTGCCATAGCTCCTGGATGAAACTCCTTATAAAAGTTATTTCGGGCACTTAATCTTTTAAAATAATCAATCTATTAAAAAAAAATAATCCGAATCCATTGCAATACCACCCTCCCTGGACACGCCCCAACCTGGTCCATGACATTCGGACTCGTCGGTCGACGCTCGACACTCGGTCTCCAGACCAGCTCTCCCCTACGGCGCCCCACATCCGTGCATCCAGGGTATGACCAGGATGTCGGGGTAATATACGCCTTGTCTATTTCTAACACCCCTCGCGGTTATCCCGCTGACTCGGTACGATTGTACCCTTAGAGCACCCCGCGCCTTGCCGCGGTACCTCTAGGTGCTCTCCTACGAGCTGGCAGGCACCCTACCCCCTGTCTCGTCGACACGGACAACGGTTATCAGCTCCCCCGGCTATATAAGTCCCTCCCCTCCTCATTCCGCAGGTATGTGCAATTACATTACATTCTACTCTCCTGCATTCCTTTACTCCACTATATTGCCTGTGAGATATTGACTTGATCGTCAAAGGGCCTGACCAAGAAAAATCCCCGGCGGATTTGCTAATGGCTAGCTTGTCGCAGGTCTTGGCCAGGTCACAATCAGTTCGGAGCCAGGTCAGCGGAGCTCGTGGCATTCAATGTACCATCTCGCCCTTAGGACTTCCACCTCGCTTCGCGACATGATCAAATTTAGCGCTAGAGGAATGGACACTTAGCCTGATCGGAAGTGTACGATGGAAGCGCCCAATCGAGTCATGATGACCGTTACACCCGAGGAGTACGAGCTCTTACGTGCCACGCGGGCCCAGAGAGCCTCCCAGCAGCTATCGCAGCCCGGTAGCCTGGCAACTCGAGTTCCGGGGCCATCAGCCCAAGGCCCCTCAGGAGGTTAAAGATGGGCTGCCCCACCCGAAGAAGGTTCGGTCCCCTTGCCCGCTGCCCCCGGACGGGGAAGGGATGACAGGGCCTTGCCCACGCCAGCGGAGGTATCTACATCTAGTCAAACTCGTGGGCCTCGACTGGAGAAGGGAAAGGCCCCCGCTTTCGCATCACCATCGGCCCTAACGTGTAGTCCCTTCTCTTCGTGGATCCTGGAGTAGTCGGTTCCTAAGCATCTCCGATTTTTCATCATGCCCGAGTATGCAGGAGCCACCAGTTAGTGATATGAGAGAAGTGTCCTAAGACAATCGCCTTATGATCGTAATAATTTATTTTAATAAATGAATATTCACTATTTGAGTATACATGTTTGTGTATTTGATTGAGATCTTAAACTCATTTACTGAATGTCCGCAATACAATTCACAGCATGAGAGAATTTGTGATGAATTCACAACTAGTGATTATCTCTACATGTGCAATTATGAAGTATTGAAATTGTCCCTAGTTGATGAATTGATAAATACGGATACTATCAATTCTGTTGAGACTAGCATGGGTTATTCTCTAATCAGCTGATTCTCACTAGCTGATAACATTGAGATGTCCGAAGATAAACATGAATGCTAGTTAAGGGAACTAGTTCATTGGAGTGACTGGCTGTAAAACTTCATATGGTAGTCTACATATAGATATGCCAGTAAAGTTCTTACTGCAGCTTAAGTGCGATGTTCCTTTGACTTGCGGTGTTCAAGTCATCTTGGTCATAGAGACTTATACTTTGACATCTTAAGCAAGCGTCTCCAAGGAGGTGTGGACCCAGGATGATTGAGTATAAGCTGAAGTGCCCGAAGATGTTTAAACAGCCTACAAAGGATTCACCACTCCTTGCAAGGAGATGTATACCCGAGGCCTATCGTCGGATTGTTACTCGAAGCCTCTGGCCAGAGCATGACATGTTCAGAGTATGAATCTCTTAAATACATGAGAGTAATTAGAATCCATAGGACGAGAAAACGTTACTTAGGCTAGGTGTGACGTAGTCAGCCTAGTGGGGACTGATACACATAGACCATGTCCTGAACCAAGTGGGTATAAGATGGTGAAGGGAATGAGGCACGATTCATTATAGCTGCTGAAGGCTTTCAGAATTGTTTCTGAGGTCAACCGTTGATCTTTCGATTAATTGGGGATCATGATGTACTACTAGGTGCCACTCATGATCGTTCTATAATTGATTAATTATAGACGACCAACATAAATCGAAAGCCTATTTAGTCACACGCACTACGAGTAATCCGAGGGATTTAAAACGAGTTAAAAATTAGATTTTCCAATCAAGAGAGATTAAGTTTGGTTGAGCCAAACGATAAGTCGAATCTGAATTTTTCAGAGACGCATCGGAAGCGTAAAATGGCTAAGTCTTTTGAAGACTTAATAGATGAATTAAATAAGTTTAATTCATTGAGGCGTGGCTTGGATGGGCCGGCCAAAGAGGACCTCCATCCTCTTTGCTTGGCCGGCCACAACAAAGGGAGAGAACCAAGTTTTTGGTTCAATTTATAAAATAAATCAAGTGTGGTTTGTTTTATAAAATTATGGATGATATAAATTTTTTTATAATAAACTAAGATTTGGTTTATTTTTCATGGAAATTAAAATGAACCATGGATTGGTTTATTTTATAAAATCAATCATGGATTGATTTACCATGATAAGGAAATTTATTCCATAAGAGAGAAGAGACTTGATTGATTTTTTATCATGAATTAAAATATGATTTTAACCATATATGATATAAAATCAAACTTGGCATGATGGAATAAGTTATTCCATATTTGAGAGGCTTGATGGTTGAGAGGCCACTATATAAAGGACCCAAGGCAAGGCTTGAGTGATAATAATTGAGACGAAGGCATAGGCTCTCTTTCTCTTCTTCTCTTCTCCCCTTCTTGCCGTGCGCCAACCAGCCCCAAGAAGGAGCACCAGCCGGCCATCCTTTTGTGGTTAGTCTTCCGACTTCTCTCTTGGTTTTTCTTGTCGCGTTCTCGGAGAATCTAGTAGTTCTCGAGAACACGAAACTCGTGGCTTTGCGAAGTCATCCCGAAGATACTCGGCGTGGACGCGAATAGAGGCGGAGCTTCCAAGGGACGCTTACGGTTGGATCTCGTCCCTTCCTTCGAGTTACGCGAGGTAATACATAAATTAGTTTATGTTTCTGCAAAATTTTAAATATATGATCATGTCTACACAAGATAAAATTGCATGCTTAGATGTGTGGTTAAATGATTTGGAGAAATTATTTATGCTAATCCTTCCGCTGCACGTCATTAATTTTAAAATTACGAACCCGCATCCATGTCAACATGCACCCGGTCCCAACAGTGGTATTAGACCCGAAGTTTGTGTTCAACATAATCATATAATTGTTTTGCGGAAAGCTTTATCATGATCTCAATTTTGGAAAATTTTCTATTATGGAAACTTTCCAATTATGATTAAATTTCGATTTAGGAATTTCAAAATTTGGAAATCCTCATGAAATTTCGTAAACTTTTGAAATATTTCTGTTTCTGAAATTTTATGATAATTGCGAAAACTTTTCATTTTTGGAAACTTTCCAATTTTGGAAATTTCCTATTTTAGAAATTTTCCAATTTTGGAAAAATGTAAGTTTTCTTTGTACTAGAAACTTACAATTATTCTGAAAACCTTTTATTTTTGGAAACTTTCCATTTATGGAAAGCTCGCAATTTTGGGCACTTTCTTTCAAGAATGTCTAGACAAATTATGGAAATATTAATTATCATTTAAATTTATAATTGGAAATTAAATTATTTACAAAATTCTTTATTAAGGATTGAGCCTCGGGGAGCCGTCCAATTTAAAGTTAGTTGTTATAATTAAATTTCCTAAATTGAATTTAAATTGTCAAATGTTTAATTTGGATTGAGCCTCGGGGAGCCATCCAAATTAAGTTATTGATATTAATTTTCCATAAATAAAATATGTGATCAAATCTTGGAAATTTTTGAGATGATTCTCAAACGATAATTTCCTTATTTGGTTTATGAGGTGATGCTCTTACATATTATTGTCTCTAAAATTAATTAGGAAAATTATTTCCTATAGAGTATATTTTCTTAAATAAGATTTTCATGAAAATAATATGTGGTTGAATTAAGGGAATCTGTTTCTTAATTTAATAAGATTTGATTTAGAGAAATCAAAGTCTTAAATATATTATTTCCGAAATTGATTATGATAATTCAGGAAATTATTTTCCAAAATAATTCCTTGAATAAAATATGAAATTAGAATTAGGAAATCCGGTTCCTAATTCAATTAATGAGACTTGATAAATTAAGTCACATACATACTTTATTAAGGAAATCGTTAGAACATGACATAATTATATGTCATGAATGTGCATAAAAGAAAAAGGATGAGACTCAAAACCCCTTATAAAATATTAAGGCCAACACCTTCCATTAATATGGTTAGAACCGGAGTTTTGTTTCTCGTTTGGGTTGATGGACACATCTATGCCCGGCTTGAACCTCAACATATTCAAACCATGGAATTAGTTTATGATTAATATAGTTGGAGTCAGAGGTCAATTCTTAGTTTTGGTTGTTGGACACATCCAAGCCTAACTAAACGATTGAATGAGCTCCAACCATATTAAAATTATTTCTTGATTAATGGGTCAGCCTTAAGCTCGGAGCATCAATTTGTTGTGCCACAGCCAAGGTCGATGTAAAGAGAGGTGCAGTTGGGTGCTATGTATATTGTTGCATACTTGTTAATGAGTTAACAACCCAATGATTTATGCAAACATTCAATTAGTTGATAGCATAATGTGATAGTTACATATGTATAATATGTAATCGGTATAATTATCTACCTTCATAGCTAAGAATAACTTGATGGACTCTAGCCATAGTTGTTCTTATCTATGGTTGGATATCAACCTATTTGGAGATATTCCTACGATCTCCCGAATTGATAAAAAGGGTTATTCAATTCGAAAAATAAATAGGATTTAATTAATGTATATTGATGCATTCTTTATCATTCTCATCACATAACCTCAATTTGTATTTCTAGGATAATCACCTGATCATGTCTTCTCTGAATTTGCGTTCCATTTTGGACACCAATAAGCTGACCGGGCTAAACTTCATGGACTGGCTTCGAAACCTGAGGATAGTCCTCAAGGCAGAAAAGCTTGCTTATGTCCTTGAAGAACAACTTCCCAACCATCCTCCTGAAGATGCAACTCCAGACCAGTTAGTGGCCTATCAGAAACATGTGGCCGATTTTGAACTTGCGAGTTGCATCATGCTGGCCGCTATGGTACCTGAGCTACAAAAATAGCAAGAGCATATGGATGCTCATACCATCGCCTTCCATCTTCATGAGCTGTTTGACGAGCAGGCGAGATCCGAAAGGTTTGAGGTCTCCAAACTCCTCTTCACCTCTAAGATGCAGGAAGGCACTTCTGTTTCACAGTTTGTGTTGAAAATGTTGGGGTACATTGAGCGACTAGGCACACTCGAATTTGCAATGGATCACGAACTAAGTATTGACTTAATTCTGCATTGTTTGCCCAAGAGTTACTCACAGTTTGTGATGAACTATCGGATGAACAAACTGGAGACTACCATTCCTGAGTTGCTTAACCTGCTGAAGACTGTAGAGCCTTCTGTAAAGCAGGATTAGAAGATGGTACTGTTAGTTGGTTCCTCAAAGAAAGGCTCTAAGAGGAAGCCCAAAGAACAAAATAAGGGAAGGAAGAAAAAGGCCAAAAAAATTGAAAAGGCACCAAAAGGCACTTGCCAAGGAGGGCCACCGGCGAAGAAACTGCAAGGTTTATCTTGATTCCCTGAAGAAGAAGGCACCCGATGCCCCATCCTCTTCAGGTATCTTCGTTATTGAATGTCACTCTATTTCCTCGGACACCTGGGTACTTGATATTGGGTGTAGCTCACATATATGTAATGACATACAGGGGCTAAGGAATAGAAGAAGACTCGTCAAGGGAGAAGCGAATTTGCGAGTTGGAAATGGAGCAAAGATTGCTGCTGTTGCCATCGGAACAAATTTGCTAAAGCTCCCTACTGGACTTGTCTTAGAATTGGATAATTGTTATTTTGTTCCTTCGTTAATAAAGAACATTATATCTATTTCATGCTTGAATGAAAAGGGTTATCATTTAACTTTTAGTAACAATTGCTGTTACATAACTTTAAATGGTGTGTTTATGGGACCGGAACTTTATGCAATGGTATCTACATGTTAGATTTATCCGGTGACGTTTTCAATATCGAAGTTAGCAACAAACATGCTCGAATAGATAATCAAATAGACTCCTATATGTGACATTGTCGTCTTGGCCATGTAAGTAAGAAACGCATGACCAAATTATATCGATGTGGAATTCTGAAATCATTTAAACCCGGTTCATTTGATACATGTGAATCATGCTTAAAAGTCAAGATGACCAAATTACCCTTTTCCGGAAAAGATAAACTAGTGGGAGAATTGCTTGGTCTAATACATACTGATGTATGTGGACCAATGTCAACTCTTACACAAGGAGGCTATAGCTACTTCATTACCTTTATCGATGATCACTCACGATTCAGGTATGTGTTCTTAATGAAACACAAATCTGAAGCTTTTGAGAAATTCAAAGAGTTCAGAAGTGAAGTAGAGAAACAGCTTGGCAAAAGTATTAAGATACTTCGATCCGATCGGGGTGGTGAATACTTAAGTCAAGAGTTTCAAGATTATCTTAGGGACAATGGGATATTGTCTCAATGGACTCCGCCATATACACCACAGCATAATGGTGTATCTGAGAGGCGTAACCGAACCTTGATGGACATGGTTAGATCTATGATGAATCATGCAACTCTTCCAAAATCCTTTTGGGGCTATGCGCTTAAGACAGCTGTTTACTTACTAAACAGAGTCCCGACCAAGGTAGTCTCTACTACTCCATATGAGACGTGGAATAGTAAGAAACCTCATTTATCTCACCTAAAGATATGGGGTTGTCCTGCTTATGTAAAGCGGACTGTATCAGACAAATTGGATGCTAAGTCTGATAAATGTCTATTTATTGGATACCCTAAGGAAACGAAAGGTTACCAATTCTATCATCCCTTGGAACAAAAGGTGTTTGTTTCAAGGCATGCTGTATTTCTAGAAAAAGAATTTCTTTTACAAGAAAACAGTGGGAGTAGCATTGAACTTGAAGAAGTTCAAGAAACTCCAATAGACATTACAGAGACACCTAGTCTAGACCCACAACCAATAACTCATAATGATGAGCTATCAGTTGAACCTAAAACAACACCACTTCTTCGTAGGTCTGATAGGACACGTAATATTCCAGAGAGAGATATCAGATTTCTTCATAAGTGAATGGTCGAACGACGTGTTGGTTAACTCATTAACCGATGGAACGAAACCTGGTATGTGCGTTACAAGGAAGGTTAGTGGGGAGTGCCAGTTGTATTTCCTAGTGTTATATATGGTCGATGACATATTTACTTATAGGAAACGATATATATCAGTCTTATACAGTCAGTTAAAATTTGGGTTTGTCCCAAAAACTTTTCTTCATGAAAGACCTGGGAGAAGCAACCTATATCCTTGGGATTAGAATCTATAGAGATAGATCAAAACGGTTGCTTGGTCTTTCACAGTCTACATATATAGACCGAGTGCTAGAAAGGTTTAGCATGTCGGAATCCAAGAAAGGTTACCTTCCCATCAGGCATGGGATCAACCTTTCGAAGTCTATGTGTCCGCGCACAGAAGACGAGAGGATTTGCATGAATAAGATTCCTTATGCATCCGCAATAGGATCTATCATGTATGCTATGTTATGTACTAGGCCCGATGTATCGTATGCTCTGAGCGTCACAAGCAGATACCAGTCTGATCCAGGAATGGATCATTGGGCGGCTGTCAAGACAATCCTCAAGTACTTAAGAAACACTAAGGATGTGTTCCTAATATATGGAGAAGGTGATATGGTAATACGTGGGTATACAGATGCCAGTTTCCAGACAGATAAGGATGACTCCAAATCTCAGTCCGGATACGTATTTATTTTGAATGGAGGCGCAATAAGTTGGAAGAGTTCCAAGCAAGACACCGTAGCGGATTCTACCACGGAAGCGGAATATATTGCAGCTTCGGAAGCAGCAAAGGAAGCAGTCTGGATCAAAAAGTTTGTCTCAGAACTTGGTGTGGTTCCAACCATTGATGAAGCAATACCGGTTTACTGCGACAACAATGGAGCTATTGCACAAGCAAAGGAACCAAGGTCTCATCAGCGATCCAAACATGTGCTTCGCCGCTATCATCTGATCAGAGAGATTATAAGTAGGAATGATATACAAATTGAGAAAATTCCCACTGAAAGGAATTTAGCGGATCCTTTAACTAAGGCCTTGCCTCAAAGCAAGTTTGAGGGTCATGTTAGAGCCTGTGGTATTGGGTACCGTAGCGATTGACATTAGGCCAAGTGGGAGTTTGTTAGTGATATGAGAGAAGTGTCCTAAGGCAATCGCCTTATGATTGTAATCATTTATTTTAATAAATGAATATTCACTATTTGAGTATACATGTTTGTGTATTTGATTGAGATCTTAAACTCATTTACTGAATGTCCGCAATACAATTCACAGCATGAGAGAATTTGTGATGAATTCACAACTAGTGATTATCTCTACATGTGCAATTGTGAAGTATTGAAATTGTCCCTAGTCGATGAATTGATAAATACGGACACTATCAATTCTGTTGAGACTAGCATGGTTATTCTCTAATCAGCTGATTCTCACTGGCTGGTGACATTGAGATGTCCGGAGATAAACATGAATGCTAGTTAAGGGAACTAGTTCATTGGAGTGACTGGCTGTAAAACTTCATATGGTAGTCTACATATAGATATGTCAGTGAAGTTCTTACTGCAGCTTAAGTGCGATGTTCCTTTGACTTGCGGTGTTCAAGTCATCTTGGTCATGGAGACTTATACTTTGACATCTTAAGCAAGCATCTCCAAGGAGGTGTGGACCCAGGATGATTGGGTATAAGCCGAAGTGCCCGAAGATGTTTGAACAGCCTACAAAGGATTCACCACTCCTTGCGAGGAGATGTATACCCGAGGCCTATCGTCGGATTGTTACTCGAAGCCTCTGGCCAGAGCATGACATGTTCAGAGTATGAATCTCTTAAATACATGAGAGTAATTAGAATCCGTAGGACGAGAAAACGTTACTTGGGCTAGGTGTGACGTAGTCAGCCTAGTGGGGACTGACACACATAGACCATGTCCTGAACCAAGTGGGTATAAGATGGTGAAGGGAATGGGGCACGATTCATTATAGCTGCTGAAGGGTTTCAGAATTGTTTCTGAGGTCAACCGTTGATCTTTCGATTAATTGGGGATCATGATGTACTACTAGGTGCCACTCATGATCGTTCTATAATTGATTAATTATAGACGCCAACATAAATCGAAAGCCTATTTAGTCACACGCACTACGAGTAATCCGAGGGATTTAAAACGAGTTGAAAATTGGATTTTCCAATCAAGAGAGATTAAGTTTGGTTGAGCCAAACGATAAGTCGAATCTGAATTTTTCAGAGACGCATCGGAAGCGTAAAATGGCTAAGTCTTTTGAAGACTTAATAGATGAATTAAATAAGTTTAATTCATTGGGGCTTGGCTTGGATGGGCCGGCCAAAGAGGGCCTCCATCCTCTTTGCTTGGCCGGCCACAACAAAGGGAGAGAACCAAGTTTTTGGTTCAATTTATAAAATAAACCAAGTGTGGTTTGTTTTATAAAATTATGGATGATATAAATTTTTATATAATAAACCAAGGTTTGGTTTATTTTTCATGGAAATTAAAATGAACCATGGATTGGTTTATTTTATAAAATCAATCATGGATTGATTTACCATGATAAGGAAATTTATTCCATAAGAGAGAAGAGACTTGATTGATTTTTTATCATGAATTAAAATATGATTTTAACCATGATATAAAATCAAACTTGGCATGATGGAATAAGTTATTCCATATTTGAGAGGCTTGATGGTTGAGAGGCCACTATATAAAGGACCCAAGGCAAGGCTTGGGTGATAATAATAGAGATGAAGGCATAGGCTCTCTCCCTCTCTTTCTCTCCTTCTCTTCTCCCCTTCTTGCCGTGCGCCAACCAGCCCCAAGAAGGAGCACCAGCCGGCCATCCTTTTGTGGTTAGTCTTCCGACTTCTCTCTTGGTTTTTCTTGTCGCGTTCTCGGAGAATCTAGTAGTTCTCGAGAACACGAAACTCGTGGCTTTGCGAAGTCATCCCGAAGATACTCGGCGTGGACGCGAATAGAGGCGGAGCTTCCAAGGGACGCTTACGGTTGGATCTCGTCCCTTCCTTCGAGTTACGCGAGGTAATACGTAAATTAGTTTATGTTTCTGCAAAATTTTAAATATATGATCATGTCTACACAAGATAAAATTGCATGCTTAGATGTGTGGTTAAATGATTTAGAGAAATTATTTATGCTAAACCTTCCGCTGCACGTAATTAATTTTAAAATTACGAACCCGCATCCATGTCAACATGCACCCGGTCCCAACACCACCAACCCGGAGGAGCACCTCATGAAGTTTGAAAGTACAACCCTGCTCCATCAGTACCCTGAGGGCATATAGTGCCGAGCGTTCCTGACCACGCTCTCGGGACCCGCTCAGCGATGGTTTGGACAGCTCCCCAGCGGGGCGATAGCCTGCTTCGGAGAGCTCAGGAGGGCATTCCTTCAGCACTTCGCCAGTAGTCGAAGG